>JAAGNO010002572.1:65981-79533 GCA_033439905.1 Ceryle rudis
GAGCGACAAGAGGAAAGAGAAAAGGGGGGAGGGGAGGGGAGGAAGGGAGGGGCGGGGGGGGGGGGGGAATTACTAACCCCCTGACTCAATGGGAAAACACTACAATCCAACATAGACAGGATGAAACCAACCCAGTACAACATTGTCCGGTTAAACTCACGGCCCTGTATTATTCCCAGCTTGCATTAAGTAGCTTTGTAGTGTTAGTGCTGTTCTCGAAAGATAACTTCACCTTTCACCCCTTAAGCTCCGAGACACTCCTAAAAGTAGCAGCATGTTATTATGAACAGAAGAGCAGTGTTAATGCTGAAATGCTCTATCCCCTTCTCCTCCCTCCTTGTCACCACTGGATTTTAAAGCACAGCATTATTAAAAAAAAAAATATATGCTGGGGATGCAGCATCCCCTTTCAGCAGCAAGCCCTCTTTGTGGAGAGGACCATCTTGGTTTTGCACAGTGAATGCAGAGGGGTTGCTGCTTCCAGCCACCTCTGCTGCCACCTCTGCTGCCACTCACTGATGTTTCCTGCCCTCTGTTTCTCAAAGCCATCAGTTTCTCAGTTCCCACCACCCTTGTCCCCTCTGCGAGGCAGGAAGGGATGTGAGCGTGTCCCTCACAGAGAGGGACGATGCCACAGTGAGGGCCGAGGAAAGTCAAGTCATCTTCCCGCACTTGAAAATATCCAAACAACCAATTAAAAATGCCTCTAAAGCAAAATGCTTTGAAGCTCCCGAGGCACATGCTGCCTTCCTACAGCAGGGCCAAGCTGATGGTGCTGAGGGAACCAGGACAGCTCACCCTGCAAAGACTGGGCTGGCAGAGCTGAATGTGGTCTCCCTCCCATCAACTTCCAAATGCCAGGAGGAACTTCTTCTCTCCCTTCCCTTCCTCCCTCCTTCAGGCACATCATCAGCAACTGCCTCAGCTCTTCCTCCCAGGATCTGTTGTTTTATGTTTGTGTTGCATTCCTGAGACTGTAAAGTCTTTGGGGGCAGGAACACGCAGTAATCTGTGTTTGTCAAGCGCCATGTAAACCTAAATGCTGGCTAAATGTGTTTGTTTTCAACCGCTTATTTGTTTTTCAAAGGGGTAGTTACAGGAAAGTACACAGCAGAATAAGTAATTGGTACTAGGGAGAGGATGGAAGAAGCTGCTGTGCTGCAGCGAGGGCTGCAGTGACCCTACGGAGAAAAGCAGGTGTCACCAGTAAGATTTCCCTCCTCTTTTCTTCCCAGCTTCACAGTCAGGAAGGAGCTGGGAATAACCCCGAAGGTGCGTCCACAGCCCCTGCTCTTGGTAAGTGCTGCAGATGCCAGGGCAGGTCACTTTGGTGCCCACCACACCAGCTGCCTGGTTCCCACCTGATGTTTATTTCTGCAGGCTCAGCTACTGGCATTGCTCTTTTAAATTTGGCTTTACACGTTTAGGGCATAACTTTTTATTTTTTTATTTTTTTATTTATTTTTGTCTTCTCCTTGATAGGCATAACCCTGCATCCTTCTTCCCGAGGCTGACTCAAACCCCTCCTGCATCGCTTTTTCTCCTGCCTGGCTCGTACAGCTAATGAAATTGTAATAACTTCCAGAGCAGCATCTGGAGTGCTTTGAACACTGAATGGAGAGGTAGACCGTCAGAAAACAGCCTGATTAAAAAGGAGTTTGGGGAGGGGGCAGTTTGCCCGAGGGTGACAATGTCTTTTACACTTGAAATGAAATGTATTTGTGTTGAAGAGTGGAGAAGAAAAGAGAAAAACTTTGGCCCCTCCGGAGGTTCAGAAGCCCCGAGGCTGCTGGTCACTGGGTTGGTGTAAGGTGAGCTTTAGCGCTTTCAAAAGTGCCTAAAAAAAAGCAAGCAACCACTAACCAGTGGACTGCAAATATCCTGTCACCAGCCAGCCATACACTGTGAGGATGCCATGCCACGGGGTTAGCAGCAGTATCACATGCAAGGTAAAGATTCTTCATTGCATATATTAAAGGCAGCCTGAGCCCTAAATGCACCCTAAAGAAGATGGATCTCCTTGGGAGGCTGAGATCTATTCATCACAATCTGATTTCTAAGTGTCAATTAATCTTACTGCTTGTGTGTTGTTCCCCAGCCCTGACACATTTCTCACTGTCCCTGACTTGGAAGAGTAATGGGAGACAGTGTTTGAGTATATAAAAGATAATTAATAGAAAACATCCTCCCTTTAAAAAACAACCACCAAACCAACCTTTTAGTATAATACCTCACTCACAGCTACTGTCATTTGGGGAATGTTAATTGCCCAGCAAGAAACTTAGATAGTGTTTCAAAAGGATAGGAAGGATCCTTTTAAAATATGCAGCTAACACAAAAGAAAGGGTGGGGTTTTTTTTTTTAACGCCTATTGTTCCCCTCTCAGCACCGAGCCCTGGCTCTTGCTCTGACGTTACAAAAAGCCGCAGAGCCCCTGGCATGGAGAGATGTCATGCAATGAGATAATGTTATTTTACTTTACATCTTGGAGGGAAATAAAACACGTGGTTGGGGCTTGGCAGAGCCTGTTGCTCGCTGGGAGCCATTCTGGGACACTGATACAGCAGCAGGGCAAGGAGGAGCCGCTAGGCTTGCTGGCTGTGGATGGGAAGGCAGTGAGGGTGCCAGTGCAGGCTGCTGGGAGGAAGGCCCCCCCAGGACGAGATGGAGCATGGCACAAAAAAGTCTTGGGAATAGGGAAAAAATACCCGTTCGTTCCTGTATTTGAAAGAGGAGAGGCTCCTCGTGGTGAATGAGATTTAGTAAAAGGGATTTGTTGGTGAATAGTAGGGTTTAGGGTGGAGCTGGGGTGATGGCTTCCTGCATTGATGTGCTTTGTTTTTTTCTAAAGGACCTGATACCGAGCTGGACAGGATCTTCCTGGCTCCAGGAAAAACCTTCAGGAGAACTGTTTGGGGAGGAACAGGTCATCTGGATGGGGCAGAGCCTGGCTGAATGTGGTTGTGGCTTTGCAGGAACCGATTCCCTGGGAAGAAGGGTGAAGGAGCTGCATCGCTGCTCAAGGCACTGAGTGTGAACCTAAATGTCTCTGATCTGCCTCTCATGGGAGTTGCAAAATATCCAAAATTTGGCAGCTTTTCCTGATGTATTCTGTCCCTTTAGCCCCAAACTCATCTGTCTGGGTTGGGATATAGTGTCCATTTTGCAGCTGGGCCAGAAGCATGGTCCTTGTGCTAGAGGCTACAGGGATAGGGCTCCAGCTCTCAGCTGCATCTTGACATCTGGAAGACTTCAAATATCAAATCTAGTCAAAATCTAGGCAGAGAGTCTTTGCAGCTGCAGTGTGGTGCAGGACGTGGAAGATAGGGTTAGCAGAAATGAGCAGCTTTGCTTTTAGCAGCTTTTAAAATATACTGTAATTCCTGCCTGGAGCTGGGTTGAGAAGGGTTCCCATGGATTTGTCCTTTCCACTTTGTCTCCTGATACAGTAAAATAGAGATTTAAGGCTTAGAAACACCTGAAACAAAACCAAGAGGCCCATGGAAACCCTTTCCTGAGTATCTCCATCGAATCTTCTGGGATCCTTTGACATCTCTTGGCTTTGGCTGTTTTTCGTTAGCATTTTTGGGGTGCTAATTGCCTGACTTCCATCAGGGGTTATGGAAATGACACACATGATCAGGGAGAGACCAGATCTCTACATCCACTGAGCCTGCCAGAACATCCTCCCAGTCATGCACAGCTTTCCAGCCAACGCATACAAACCAGAGCAAGAGGTACCACCCCAGCCGCTGGCACAGTGAAGGTAGGTGGCCCTTCCCTAAGTTCACCAACAAGAGAAACAGCCTACAGGGTCTGTCTTGCCAAGTAAACCACTACAGCATCACCCTGCTATGAACAACAGATAAAACTCCCTGTGCTCCGAGGATGGGAGATGCAACCCTAAATTTGGCAGTCAAGGCTGTAGCTCTCAGACCTATTCAGGTTTCATCGGCCTGTATAAACAGGTTGTGAATCTCGTAATTACAGGTTCCCCTTGAGGATTTTGGCACGTCTGCTCCTAATCCAAGCCTGGAAAGTACAGAAGGTATAGAAATGAAACCTAGTAAAACCTAAATATTATCTTCCATATGCTCAGGAAGGCTTGATTTGCATTTCTAGCAAAGGTTCTTGCATCTGAAGCAATGGCTTGGATATTATATTTGTCTAAGGTTATAGGTGCTTTATGGTATTTACTATAGCTTCTAAATATTTTGTAAAGTGCTATCAACAGAACAGTTATGGTAAAGGAAAAGGAAGAGCAGTTTTGGATCAACTTCTCTTGGAAGAAAAAAATGGATTTTATCCTTTGCTACTGCAAATGATTTGCAACTCAGTGATTCTTAACGGCACGTATTAGGAGAACACTGTCAAATTATGACCCCCTGGTTAGTTTTTCCAAAACCCCACCTCCCAGTTACGCTGCTGGGAAAGGGAGCAGGGTCTCGGAGACTTCAGGTCATGGCAGCACGCTGGAAAAATTGTCTGCCTTGCAGATGAGAGCAGCACACCTCACCCTACGTGTTCATAACCAAATCTGCACGCTGACACTACAGATAAGAACTCTGGCTACACCACTGGAAATGATCTCACTCTTCACCTTTGCTTGCAGCCTTTCCCTATTGCTTTTCCAACATAAGCAGCCAGGACAGAGTTGTGGGGCAGCAAAGGCCACGAGGCTTAATGTCAGTCATTCTGCTGTACAGCCCCGTATGCTCAAATGCCCAGCTCTCCTCCAACTCCTAGCAAGGAGCTCTTGTTTTCTCCTAGAAGAAGAACCATCCCCCTCTCTAGTCTGTCCGGAGTTGTCAACAGCCCGCAAGCTGGAGGGAAGCGGCAGCTGATGGCGAGCGGGCGAGCGTCCCCACGTCGTGCCACTGATTGGATGGTGGCGGAGGGATGATGTTTGCATCCTATTTTTAGTACAGCCTGCAGCAGGCTTGCGAGCGCACAGCCAGGGCTGCGGGAACAATGCCACCGTGGACGCTCACACTCAGCGACGTTAAAATCCCACGCTCACCACCCATGCCACTGAATTAAACAGCAGCTCCCCAGAAAAACAAAAAAAAAAAGACCTTCCTGCCTTTGGGCGTCCTCCCCAAATCTCGCAGGCAAGCACAAAGGATGCAAGAGCCACACAGAGGCTTAGGAGCCTGTCCTTCCCCAGCTTCTCCTCTTGGAAAGCAAGGCAGCAGCAGCACACAAATGCTGCAGCCTCCATCCCAGCTCGCCCTGCGAGCTAACACACAGCTCCCTTAAGACCAGCCCCAGCCTGGCGTCAAAGCGGTGCAAAAGAATGGAAAGCAAGTCACAGAGACACCACCGAGACCTGTCAAGTGGCCAGACACAAACCCAGCAGGGCTGTGTCCCTCCCCGGCACTGGCGTGCCCCGCAGCAGGTCCTGCTGCAGTGGCTGCTCAGGTCCCTGCAGGCAGAAAACCAGCACCTGGGTTTGCAACTGCCCTATGGGTGCAGTTTACAGACCGAGGCCACCCGCCTGCCCCCACATCTATGCTGTGCAGTGACTGTCCTCTCACGTGCCAGCCCTGCAGGCAGCAGGAACCTTTCCCATGCATCATCTCTCTGCAGACCCAGAAGGGCTGGAGGGTGCATAAAGAGCAGGAACATGACCTCCCCTTTCCATTACTTCCTCACTGTGTGCAGTAGCTGAATTCCAGTGCTTTCCTGCTCCATAAAATGAAGGTCTGACCTCCAAAGTGCCTGCAGAGGGGGTGGGAGGCAATTCGAGGAACCCTTCAAAGGGATGGAACAAAGCTGCAATCTTATGTCTTGTCTGTGGAGAATGAAGGTAGCTCAAGGCATGTGGGATTATGTTATCCATTCCTGCAGCACTAGACCCTGCTTTACAAGCAGGAAGCAGTTTAGACATAGTCCAGATGAAGCCAGTGGCTGCCGTGTACCCGCTGCTTAAAGAAGAGACCTCACATGGGATCTAGTTTCTGAGACACCTGGAGCCCAGGTTGGTTACCAGGGATGCTCCAGGTAAATGGCTGGCCAGTATGTGTGCATGCTGGGAGATGCCAGCAGTGCCACATCCCTGTGCTGATGTTACCAGCTCCAAGTGCTGTCCCCAAAACTTGATAGCAATGGGTCAACTTGCTAATAGGAAACTGCTTTTCTGAGGGATCTGGGTGGACATCACCCCTTCTCCCAGATCAAACCTCAGAAAGACCCAGGAAATGGTGTGGCATTGGAGAGGATCAGCTAGGGCCCCAGGGACCCGGACAGTGAGCAGGGGCAGGCTTAGAGGTGGCCAGGGGGATGCACAAGGGCTAGGGGTGATCATCAACCGCAGCTACCTCTGGCCTCAGCTCAGTGATGCAGGGAGTCGCAGCTTTCTCACCTTGGACACCATGGAAGTCTCAGCAGACCCTTGGTGAAGCCTAGACACTGGTGCTGTGCAACATATCTGCCCTATATGGTGGCCAGTGACTTGGGAGGGGCACCCCACTGCCAAAGGGGTCTCTGCCCCAGCCATTGCTCATAACTCAACTTGTTTGAAGCATAAAACCCACCTGAGGCTTCCTTCCTGTGGGAAGCAGCAGAGATGCACGTGAGTTAAACAAAACACAAGCACAGAAAACAGAAGAAAAAGCTCTCTCCAGGCAACTGCCAACACGTGCAAATAATTTGGAAACAGTCACACACGTGGCAGTGTTGCTGGTCTGGCCACAGCGTGCCTGAGATGGGAGCAATCTGGAAAGGGTGGCTTTCAGAGAATCACTGGACCAGAAACACTCTCCAAAGACCTTTCCCACCATCAGAGCCACATGCATGGGAACCTCCAACAGCTGCAGTGCTACAGTAGGGGCAGCTGGACCCAGAAGAGGACATCTGACCATGGCCTGAAGCTGGAGAGGAGCTGTTTTACCACTTGGTTTACCCAGCCAAACCAAATCCCCAGTGAACCTTTTTAATAGTCTGAAGTTGGGAAATGTTCCTTTGTTTTACTGGATCACATTTTGGTTTGTGTTTCTCCATCTTCCCAGTTTGTCTCCAGGCTCCCTGGTTTCAGGCCAGGACTGTCCACAGCCTTCCAAGGCACACACAGACTGAGCGGTGAGCTTGAGCCAAGTGAAAACTAATCATTTTCTGCTTGGTATGTGCAACGTGAAAGGCCAAGCAGTGGCATGGCTAGGACCACCACACGGAGCTGGCACAGCCTGCTGTCCCCCACCCAGCACCCCCACTGGGAGCAGCTCTGGTGACACCCCATGGCACACATGCTGTGCTGTCCAGAGGCACCATGGCCGGCTGGAGCAGGGCGATTTACATGGGACCAAACTGAAAGCAGCAGCTGTGGGATGTCGACTGCTCAGCTCTGTCCTTCACAAGTACCAAAGGAAACACTTTTTCTTCAATATTAGCAACAGGGATGCTGATCACACCAGAAGATTAGTGAGGGCAGTGATATCATGGGTTGGCCATATAAACCCCCACAAAGCCCTTGGGGAAACAGGACACACTGGTTTTCTCTCATAACACTGTACACTGGCCTCGCATGCACCCTGGTCCGCGTTCTCCCAGTGCAGAAGTGGTAAGTAAGTAGAGAATAGGCCACGTGACTGATTTCCTAAAGGATGTCACCTGCCAGGTTTTCATCCCACCTGCTCTGCTGTGAGCTCCAAACAACTCAACTGCTTATTACAGTCTGGGCTGATGCAAAGACCAAGCTCCTGCTTCCTCCCTCGCTCCCTTTCAGACAGCAGCCAGGACACTAGACTAGATACAAGGAAGGAAGTTTTTTACACTGAGGGTGGTGAGCCCCTGGCCCGGGTTGCCCAGAGCGGTGGTCAATGCCCCATCCCTGGCACCATTCCAGGTGAGGTTGGCTGGGGCTCTGAGCAACCTGCTCTGGTTGCAGATGTCCCTGCTCACTGCAGGGAGGTTGGACTAGGTGAGCTTGAAAGGTCCCTTCCAAACCAAAGCATTTGATGATTCTATGATTAAGAGCAGCCTAAAGTTTAGATAATAAACGCTTATGTGAAAATCCTCTCAAAATATCCCACGATTATTTAATTACGGAATTTCACTGCAGGAGCTTAGTGACTGACTGGAGATGTCCCCTCTAAGTCAGAGGGCAATTGCCAAGATTTGAGGATGTACCTGGAGAAGCACTTCTGAGACAGCAGAGAAGCTTTCTGCTGAGGCCTGGATACGAGTAGGGTTGTGTTCAACCCCCACACTACCGGGAACCCTGAAGTTATCTTCCCCTGAGACTCAGCCAAGGAAAGCAGGCTGCAATATTGCACTGGGAAGGTCAGTTTTCCAGAATATCATACCCACACGAGCCATATTTGTAGAAGCAGGACAAGTAAAAATATTTTACCACCTAATCCCATTTAGCTCTTGGCTCACCTTTTGTTCTGCCTTTCTCACACAATAGGAAATTCTACGTATTCTTTGGGCAGTCACTTCTTGTAATGCTCTTTTGCTGGGAGCACAGAAATACATGCACGTGGTAAATTCTATGACATTTAAACCAGTGTAAATAGCAAGCACCTCCACTCACATCAGGGATTAACTCCAGATTCCTCTGCTTTAACAATAAATATTTTGACTTAATGAGAACAAACTAATGAACTTTTCTGGAGTTAACACTTCTACGCTAGGGACACAAAGCCTGCATTTGGCAGTGACCAGAGAAGAAAGTTTAGAGATCTGAATCTATTTGCCTGTTCCTCTTAGTAATTCATTATAAATGGATTTTTAAAAGAAGAAACTTCAATAGGTTAGACCAGAACAGAGACAGATATTAATGTAAAGACCCAAAAGCTCAATTAACATCAACTTATGAGATACAGTAGATTCTCAGGTGTTTGCAGCCTGGATATTTTTCATTAAGATATTTCGTAGCTTCAGCAGAAGCTGCAAGTTTGGCAGAGGAGTATATTGATAGTATACCTGGGGCCGAGGATCGAGCCAGGGTCACAGATCGAGTCCAGGCTACACAACAGCCCACCTGGGTGGGCAGCAGCCTGCACAATTCCTTCAGTGCTCCCAAAATTCATGCAGAAATAACAGAAGGTGAGCTTATCACCCACTGCGTTTCACTCAGCCCTGGCACATCACTCTGTTGTTTTGAAGATCCGCAATGAAATAACGCTGCACTAGAGCACCAAGGGGGGAGAGGGATGCTTCAATATCACATCAGACATGTAAGCAGCGGGAAAAGATTAAAAAAAAAAAAAAAACAAAAAAAACCAACCAACCAACCAAACAAACAAAAAAACAAAAACAAAAAACCACAGGAGGAGTGCAAATCCAGTGGGTTAGGTTGCCCATTGCCAGTGATATTTCAGAGTGAGGGTAAAATCGAGGGAAAGCAGCAGTGGGGAGGTGGGGTAGGGGGTGCCCAGCCTGCTGTCGGGCAGCCCAGCAAAACACAGCACTAAAGTGGAAATGGAGCCAAGGCATTAAATACTCACTGAATTTCCCAGTTTACCAGGCTTCCAGCATCTCCCCCATAAAACATACCAGAAAAGACTGGTTTGGGAAAAAATCAAACAACAACTCAACCCAAACAAAACAAAACGCAAAAGAATTTTCAATGGGGCTTTGAACAACCTGCTCTAGTTGCAGATGTCCCTGCTCCCTGCAGGGGGTTGGACTAGATGAGCTTTAAAGGTCGTTTCCAACTCAAATCATGCTGTAATTCTGTGAAAACCTACTGGACCTTTCTCCCCTCTCTGGCATTTGTCACGGCGTTTGGGACATCGGCACCAGCGGAATTTCCGCAGGAAGCCCCCGTGTCAAAATCGCCGCAGACTGATGTGTCCTGGGATATTTATGCAAACCAGGAGGCATGGCAGGATTTCACAGCAGGAGGACAAATTCATTTTGTAAAAGGTATTTATATAGTTCAATAGGTGTGTGCAGTGCTTTAGAGGTATAAAACATGAGATCCCTGCCCTAAGGGGCTTATAATCTAATAACATATACGAGGTAAATTAAAACATACATCACGGCTGCGATGAATGCCCACCCCAGCCTAGACGAGAGGGCATTTGAGCCATATGACAAGTCAGAACTCAATTTTCATTTTAGATTTGTAGTTTGCCTTTAAACAGCCAGCGCTCCCTAACCCCCAAGCGAGGGAGAAATTTATCAGCATTACATCTGGGGGGAGGGCGTGCTCCAACACGGGATCATTTATTAATTGTTATTTATTATCTGTTAAACAAGGACAGTGTGTGCGGCAATAGCATTCCTTTCCCTGGATTAATTGTTGCCGTGCGATTCCTACGTTTTATATTTTTAGCAGCCCTGTTCTAGCCTAACCCACTGAAAGGGGGGAAAATGGAACAGGCACTCACACAATTAATGTAATGAGAGTAATTAATTTGAAAATAATACCCAGGGGGAGGGAGGGTTAAGGTTTTCTTTTTAAAGAAATAAAAGTCGAACCAAAGCTCCCTGTCCCTCAGGACTCTGCGCTACACTGACTGCACTCGTTATGTTCGCATTTGAATACTCATTCGAGCACATTTCTCATGCTGTTATTTCACCACTTCCTCAGCCTTGCATAATAGATGCAGTCATTGCCACTAAAGAGCCAACATTTACCCACAGAGGTAAGGAAGAACACCATAAAGCAGGCAGGAGACAGAAATAAAGCTTTATACATCAGGTCTCTCCTTGGGGCTTGCTCACTCTCTGCAAAGGAAAAATAAATAAAATCAGACGTCCAGACAAAATACTGGGGAACCAGCCTCAGAGGTCCCCTCCCCTCTCACCAGACAGGTAGAACAAGCTCAGCACACTCCATCCCTCCTCTTCCTCCTGCACATCACCAGCCCTGCGGCCACCCAGGACAAGCCTAATTCATGCAGGAAAGTGTTTTATTTCATTTCTTGTGGCCATTTCTTCCTCTGAAGTAGGGAAACACTCCCCAGAGGTCCCTGCGGACAAGGTACTGGCAATGTACCAGTAGCGATGGGGACTCCATGGTGCCAAGACCAGCACGGGGCTGGGTGGGAGAGTGCGTAGCCCCTGCTAACACAGCCGGTGTTTGGGGAAAGGGTGTGTCTCGTGGTGGCAAAACATGGAGAAAACCCCTCAGTGCACCTTCCGCAATGCCACAGAGCCTTGCTGGTTGCCTGTGCCCATCCAAAAGGAGCTGAGCGAGTTTTGTTTCTTGTGCATCTGTGACAAGTAGCACCCGGATGCATGGGAGGCTGGAAACCCAGTTTGGGTAACACAGACAAGAAATCACATGATGCTCGTGGCACCATCTCTGGCTGCTTCTCAGGATCCAGAGGGCACAGCAGGCACCACCACCACCACCTTCAGCTCTGGATTGCTGCCTGCAGCCAGTAGCCTGCCAAATTAACCCTCAGCTGGCTGCTGGAAGCAGGAAAGACCACAGCACAAGAAACCCTATGAGAAGATCTGGCTTGTAGTTTTGTATCACCATACATTTTGAAGGGAATTGCAGGGATGAAACCCTTCACTTGGCACTACTGACAGGTCTTCAGAAGGGAAGAGGGACAGGTCTGGTGCCTTCCTTTCTCTGAGGCTGCATTTCTCTGCCCACCACCACCAAAGGACCACGAGTAGGAAAGGACAAAACTCGGTGCAAAAGTCAAACAATAACTCGCCAGAGACCAGAAGTTCAAACTTCTCAGAGGTCATCTGAACCTCCAAGTAGATCAAGTTTTTCTTAAAACTTAAGATTTGGCAAAGATACCACTCCTGGTCCCTGCTGCAGCATAGCACAGTCCCACCAAAACCAGATCCAATTGTGGCAAATATTTGAAAACATTATTTTGTGAGTGTGCACCGACTTATGTCAAATAATAAAGCAAAAGTCCCTGAGGGTTTTGTGAGCGCTTCCACGAGCAAAAGAAACACATTTCCATTGAATCTACAGTAATCATGTTGGTCACACTTAGAAGAGAGAAGGATTTCTGTCCTCATTTGGAATAGGTTGTAGAGGACAACCAGGGGTGTGTGTGGAGCTGGTAGTGTCTCTGAGGAGCCCGAGTCTCCTTCGGTTTGATATCCTGATGGACTAAAGAATTATGGTGGCATGGGAGATGTTCCAAAATGGGATGGCAGGAAATTTTAGCTTTCTCCCAGCTCCACAACAGATTGCCTGTGGGATTCCAATGAGCCACTGGATCACATTGTATCTGATTTTCCAATTAGTAGAATATTGACATTTCTCTAAATAAGAGGAGAAGGGAATGAAGAAACCATAATGGGGAATAAAAGTTTGTGAACAGAACCAGAAGGAACACCACAGGAATGTATGAAGACAGCAGCAAAGTCTGAAGTTCCACACGACACAGTACCCTGCACCTGGCATAATGCAGAACCACAGTGGTTTGGTCAGTGGATGTTTGCTTTTTGTAAATTGAATTCAGCAGGGAGTTGTAAAGGCTGCCACAGCCCATCTGGTGTTGAGGAGCGGGGAAGGGCAACCATCTACTTTTTCATAACAAAGTGCTTCAAGAGAACTTAAAATCATAGAATCATAGAGACGTTTAAGTTGGAAAAGTCCTATAAGATCGAGCCCAACCATTAACCCAGCACTGCCAGGTCACCACTAGACCATGTCCCTCAGCACCACATCTCCACAGTTTAGTAACCCTTCCAGGGATGGAGACTTCACCACTGCACTGGGCAGCCTGGGCCAGGCCTTGATAACCTTTTAGGGGAAGACATTTTTCCTCATGTCCAACCTAAATCTCCCCGGCACAACTTGAGGTCATTTCTTCTTGTCCTGTCACTTGTTACTCAGGAGAAGAGACCAACCCCACCTGGCTCCAACCTCCTGTCAGGGAGCTGTCAAGAGTGAGAAGGTCTCCCCTGAACCTCCTTTTCTCCAGGCTGAACAACTCCAGGTCCCTCAGCTGCTCCAAACAAGATTTGTGCTCTAGACCCCTTCCGAGCATTGTTGCTCTTCTTTGGACATACTCCAGCATCTCAGTATCTTTTTTGGAGTGACAGGCCCAAACCTGAACCCAGTATTTGAGAGGCAGCCTCCCCAGAGCCAAGTACAGGGTGATGATCCCTGCCCTAGTCCCACTGGCCATACTGTTCCTGATGCAATCACAATACAGCATCACGAGCGAGGCAACAAGCAGCCTGGGGGAGGCTGTTTATGTACCAGCAGCCCCAGTCCTGGAGGGTCTGCACACTGCAGGAGGGCATGTGAGGGTTCGACATCTCTATTTGGGGGTCTCTAAATGCTCAAGGGCATCTCTCTGCCCTTCCCCATGGCTGGGGACAGCCCGTGGGCATCAATGCCATCAGCTGTGGGGGACAACCCCTTGTCTCGATGTTTTGCAGGAACCAACTAGGCAAAGGTGAACCAGGCGAAGGATGCTGAGCCCTGCTGCTGCATTGGGGTGGGGATGCACCATTGCATGGGGAGGTGAGATGGCGGGGGCGTTACACCCGTCCCTCTTTAACACGACAGCAGCTTGCCACTGCGTTTTGTTCAGGTTTAAACTTTCCCCCCCCCCTCCGGTGTTCGTTAGCAGAAGGGAACTTTTTGGGGAGGGGCGGGGGTAGGCGGCCCATA
>JAAGNO010002572.1:79946-136277 GCA_033439905.1 Ceryle rudis
CAATGTGGACCATTGGATGAAGGGTTTCACCAGCAATTTTGCCAGACAGAGCCCATCCTTGTGGCCAGCTGGCTAAGTGCACACACCCCCACCCTCGACAAACCAAACTGCCCTGCAGTAGAGGAAAGTAGCTGGAAAAATATAAATCAGATTAACTAATAAATAAATAAGAGGGAGGGATAAATAAAAGGTGGCAGATGAGCTGTGCCTGCATTTCGCTTATTGATCCTCACCCCCTCGGTGGATGCAGGGCGGATCAATGCTGAAGGAGAAGTCCTCTGCTAAAACAGTGGGGAAGGAGCCGCTGACGCAGTGTTAATATTAATCAAGGCAAGTCGTCCCTGTGCATGCTGCCAACGAGACAAAAGCAGGCGGTGCCAGCAGCTCAGGGTAGGCAGCGCTGCCCGCTCCTGGGTGCCCTCGGTGGGGAAGGGGCTGGAAGTGGGTTATGGGTGTCTGGGGCCATTACACCAACACTGCTGTCAGGGGCTCGTCCGGCCAGAGCTGCCAGCCCAGCTGCCACAAGGCACAGGGATGCAGCACCAGCCAAAGCAACAACGGGCAGCTGGAAGGGGGGTGAGGCTGAAATTGGGACTCCCCTCTACAAGGAACCCCAGGGTGGCACAAACCATTCTCAACCCCATCCCTGTGGAATCGCCAGCAGTGTTTGGGCCATGAGCCACAACACATCCATCTGCCTCAGGCAGCTTCTTGCATGGTTTGGGTGCTGTCTTCTAATGCAACATTGCACCTCCACCTTGCCAACAACTCCAAAACACATTGGGTTTGAAAGCACAAGGGAAAATAGCAAAGTAGCAGCAGCACCAGCCATGCCACCGGATTGCTGGCACTTCCAGCAGGCCATTTGCACACAAACAGCCCTTGCTGTAGCAGCAAGTGCACCCTAAGGACACCCAGGGTTGTTGTTCAGTCACCTTGCGCTGACACCTACTTGCCCGTTCAAAGCCTTTTTAACACAGAGAGTGCTAAATCAGCCTTTACTGTCTTCACTTAACCACCATCCAGGTCTCCTTGTCACGCTGTGACATGGGGGATTCGGACTTTCCTTGTCTTGACTGACATTTATATCCTGCCGGGAGGGAGCCAGCCGGCTGTTTGTGCACCGTGAATGCTAAAGTGAGTGGAATAAAGAGGAGAACAACTACCCTGGGAAAGTGGTCACCTGCAGTTTGCTGAAAGAATGAGTTTTGTTCAGTTTTGTTCTATATTTTTTTGTTGTTCAGTTGTGTAGACCAGGAAGCCTGAGGCCCCAGACCTCTGCTTTCTCTTTCCTAAGGAAACAAATGCCTCACCTTGCTGGTTGCTTAACCTGCTCCCTTTGCAAGCTCTCCCTTTATCAGACAGTACCTGCCCAGATCTGCAAAGCCCTATGAGAGCCCTAGGTGAAAGGAAATAACCTTGCTTCATTTTCCTCATTCCTTCCCCAAAGTCATCTCTACAAATGGGAAAAGCAGCAGACGTAAGGCATAGACCAGAAGTGCCTCAAGCTGATGCTCCAGTGAGTCTCATCCTAACACCGAAACCCAAAAACCTGCCTGGACCCTGTTTTGCAGAGCTGTCCCTCTAGTCTTCCAAAGACCCAGGTATCGGCAAAGTCCATCATCTCCTTCAGCATAGCAAGGCTGCTTCACCTGTTCCCTTCTTTTTTCCTCTCTGAGTGTTTAATTGCAACATCAGACTTCTCCAGGCTGAAATAATCACCCCACAAAGAGTGGTCCAACCAAGGAGCAGGAGCATCTTTGCCGGAGCCAAGACAGCTCTGGGAAGTGTCACACAGGTCCACGTCTCCTGCGATTTCCCTTCTCACACAAGTTATTTTTACATTTTCTCTTATGTAATCAGGTCAGGCTCTGCTCTGGTTTCCACTTCTGTCTGAAGCCAAAGGAAAAAAATACCTCATGAATTCAAGTAATGGACTTCCAGCAAATAACCTTCCCAAGTGTCACCTGAGGTCTTCATCATGGCACCTGGATGTGGAAAGCTTCAGCTTCTGGGAAGCCCCAGGGAATAACCCACATGGCATGAGCAGCACAGTGTGACAACTTCAAACCTCTGGCTTTAGCCAGTCTCTAGTTGCACCATTTCTGTATACATTGAGTTTCTGACCTTTTTCTGTGCCTTACCCAAAAGCCTTCGTCAACCAAGACTCCCCGGTTCTGTTGTAACCACAGCACTATCAAACCCCTCGATTAGGCAGAGCATAGGTTGTGTTCTGCAAGTGGTGACCTGTGCCATGCTTTCACCCAATGCACGGCGCCCGTGGATCCCAGTGCACCATGCACAAGAAGGTGCCATCCCTGAGCATTTTGAATGGAACACAGACACAAGGCAAAGGGCACGTTTGCACCCAGGGAGAAACAGAGCAGAGCTCTGCTTTTCCAGCCCAACAAACCACGCACTCAGCTTCCCACCATTGCATTCCAAAAAGACTTTAAAGTTAGCGCTGTCACTGAATCTTAAAGCTGCAAAATTCATCCCAGCCAGCCAGCAACCTTCCCCCTGTAATTTCACCTCCCATCAAGAACTGAGATAAACACCTTCCTCAGCCAGCAACTCAGCCCAATACCGGACCCCTTGTGCTGCCAGCCTTGTGCTGGCTGCAAAAACCTGTCTGGCCACGGCAGGGCTGTAAATATCAATTGTTCTAACCCCGTTAGAGCCTAATAGGCTCAGCAATATCTACTGAAGAAAGGGCCTGACCCCACTCGTCAGCAGTCATGACATGGAACAGCTATAGCATGTTCAGGGTATGCAAAAGGCTTAAATGCACATTTAATGGTTGTCAGGCAGCAGCTCCTATTAATATAAAGACAGTCACATCCCAGGGCTATGGAAAAGAGCTGAAAAGCACGGAAGAAAAATGAATTTATTTCAATGGATGTTTGCATGATCAAGAAATGATTCAAATAGCTAAAGCTGCTCTGCTTCTGAAAGAGACATGGAGAGATTGAAAGTTGGATAATTAGTACAAAAGTTTCCCTACCCATGTAATTCAGATCTTCAGTTATTGACATTTTAGTTCATTATCATTTATGCACTTTCTCTATTTGTGTTTCGCCCAGGAAAAAGCAGCGCAACTCAGGCAGATAATTTGTTGTTTCTTTGCATATCTGTTTTCCATCATTAAATTTTTATTTCTTCTCCATCAAAACTAACCGAACTACCAGCCCTCTCAGCACCCTAATACCGTAATATAAATAACAACCTCTCCCCACAAAAGATTAACCCCCTGCTACATCCATAACTCCCATTTCCCACAGATATGAAAAAGAACAGAACCTGAAAATATTTACCACCATTTCAACACTTCAGCAGAAATCTCCCTCATTTCATTGCATAAAAATAGACATTTAAGGCAAAGGCAAAACTGACATTATCATTTTTTAGCACTAAACTGCTTTGTCCTGGGGTGGCAGCTCATTCTCTCTCCTATCATGGTTAGGACAGATCTTTTGCAAAGCTTTGTAATGCACCAATTTGCCTCTCCTGCAGACTGCACAATTTTACTAATCTCTAAATTGATAAATTATGTAAGTGACGGCAGAGCAAAGCCCTTCACACCGACACGAGAAATATTTTCATGTCACACGGAGTTTCCTGTTCTCCTTCTTTATTTTCCTTTTTTTTTTTTTTAATTCTTTTGGGTTGTCATCCTTATTTGAGCAACCTTTCCAAGACTTGAAAAGGTCAGTGCCCTCATATTTGGGCCTTAGGATTTGAGGTGATGAGCTGTGTTGAAAGACATAATTGAGCCTGGGCAACTCGGGAGATTTCAGCCTGCCCGGGGTACCCAGCAGCTCCAGCTCTTTGAAGGATCTAAAAGGTGTTCGTGGTGGGGATGATGTTGGAATTTCAAAAAGCTTCAGGCTAGCTCAAAAGGTAATTAATATAGTCTAATTGGTCTCAAGGCCCCTCTGTATGCAGTCCTCAGCGTCTGCACTTTTTTCTTCATCCTTCTGATGCTCCTGCTCAGACAGCAGCCACTGAGTGTTGCCTGCACTGGGGTGGGTTGCAGGCAGAGGAACAGGCAGCTGTCTGTCATTGCGACCAGTGCTGGAGACAAAAGGCTGCAAATCTACATGACTGCCTGGTGGGGAGCTCTGCTGTAAGCAGAAATGCAAAGCAGATGCAAAAAACCAACCCTCAATCTTGAGCAGAAGCATCAAATTCCTCCACTACCCTTGGGATATCCCGGCAGCAGGTGCTGGTGGTCCCTGCTGGGGTTTCTCCAGTGCCTGTCCCAAGCAGCTGAGCACACGGTCTCTCTTTGCTGAGTGCAGGAACAGTTTTCAATTCAGTTAGGAATAAACTTGGCTGATTTCTATGTTAGTTGTGCATTTCTGTCCCTAATGCTGTGAAGCGGATGTGTTACTTTCCCTGCCCCACTTCTACCCCCTTTTCCTGCCATTTCTGCTACACCAATAGCCCTTGCCCACAAGGCACGACCAGGCTGGAGCCCTGCCCAGAGCAGCATCTCCCAGCTGGGCTCTGCAAGACCTTGGATAGCAACCCAAGAAATAACTGCAAAGAACGAGCATGTGTGTGCTTCCTCATACTTGAGGCTCAGAAGCTAATAAAATGAAGGGAAACCACAACAATAAGCAAGTATTGTGGTTTAGCCTGATACTCATTTCAGCAAAGTCCGACCAGCAGCACAGCTCAGATTGACTGGCAGCAGGGGTTTTGATGGATGGTCATTAGGTAAAGGAGAATAGGAAACACCAACCCCCAAATTCATTTTTTGAAGTCTCTGGGTGCAAAGCAGCAGCTGACTTCAAAGAAGACAACCATGAAAAATGGTCTATTTCCTCTGACATCACCATCACAGTCAGCAGGTCCTGCTCACCAGCCAAAAGTGGGAAGAGAGAGTGGGAGAAAAGGAGTTTCCCATCTCTTTGGCTGAAACTGCCCCAATAAGTCCCTCGACCAACCCAGCAGCAGGACACACTGCAGAAAAGAACCTGAGATGTCCAGTAAAGCCTGAGGAATGCAACCACTGAAAACAGTCCCTGCAATTGGGTAGATTTCCTTTTCTTTCTTTAATTACCCCTTTTTCCATGTTGCTCAGCCCTCCCTCCTTTCTCGTCACACTCTTCACTACACACTGTCTACTTAGCAAAATAAATGGCTGCATTCTCAGCACAGAGGGATGTAACGGCTGCTCGGCTTGCTAATGGTCTGGCTGCAATGCAGCAGCCATAGGGTTAAATATATCTTGGCTGCTCCAGGAGCTGTGCCAAAGCAAAGATAGATAAAGTACAGACAGAGAGAAGTAAGGATGTTTCCAAGCAGGAAAGCTTTTATGGTAGTGACCTTTTTGTACTCTGGGCCACCCACGAGGTACTTGAAGGGCCAAAGCATGTCAAGGTGGTGTTTGCCCTCCTGCTTTCACCCTTGGAATAAAGGCAGGACCTTGCAAGAATATAATCCTTGTATATCTTACATTTCTTACCACTGATTCGAACACCACGTTGAACAGCTCTTGAAACCGTGGCCCTGCTCCAACCAGCTGTAGCAACCAGAAGCTGCAGCAAACGCTGCCATAGGTGCCGCCATCTCCCCAGCCACCTGCGATGGGGAAGAGGCATCGCTGTGGGCTGTAAAACCAGGGAAAAATGCAGCGAGTTTTCCCCCTGTGCAGCAGCTCCCCGTGGGACACACACATCAGCCTGGGGGTGCAGAGCAAACTCCCATGTCTGCACTGGGGCTTCAGTACCAGTCAGGCTCTGCTCCCAGTGCCTGCTCCTGCTTTGCTCCCAGATTGCAGAAGAAGAAAACCCTTGGCTGTGTCTGGTGTACACCCACCTGTCCAGACAGGCCAAGGGAGTCTGTAAGAGCTGGGCAGATGGGCGAAGTTAAACCAAAAAATTTGTGGAGGGTTTTTCTGGTTTATGTCTATAATGATGACAAAGGGTTCTCCCCAATTAAACACCAAGTCCCTGTCCTTTCTAAGAATTAGGCTTTCCTCCCTCTCCCTGTATTGCCACATTTCCTTATAAAGAGCAGTTACCCATTTTCACACTTCCATTTTCTTTTTATTTTTCCATGACTACAACGTGCCTTATATAGATTTTCTGGAAGCCAGCCTATAGTCAAGCAAACTACAGTTTGCTACCTTAATTTGTCTGTCCTAAGGACAGCTTCGGGAAGTGGTGCCTGATAGCAAAGGTGCTGTCAGGAGGGCTGGAGGGGGAGGCTGGTGTCCTGGACCTCATTCTCAAGCCTGTCATTGCCCAGGCTTGGTGACCGTGGGCAGAGCCCTGCAGTGTCCCACACCAGCCTACAAGGCAAGAGTGATAATCACTTCCCAGACCACAAGTGTCTAGTGAGGCTTAATTAAAGTTGAAAAGCACTTAAAGCTCCTCAGCACAAGCATTTTTAAATAAAAACTGCTATACTAACAAGCTGGTTACAGAATGAAGGAGCCTTGAAGAGAGACAGTGACACACAGCAGTGGCAGGGTGGCTAGAGAGGTTATTGAGATCATCTCAGCCTGGCTTCACCATGAATCCAGCCCCAGATGCGACCCGTGTTCCTCATGTTTCTCCTCCTGGGAAAAGTCATCCCCCAGTACAGAGCAATTCTTTAATTTCCTAAGAGGCACTGCCCAAGCCCACCGTCCACCCCAACAAAAGGCTTTCCAAGCCTTTTCCAGGGGGTAAAAAAAACTTGAAGGCAGTTGAAAACATTTCCTTGACCTCCTATGGTTTGCAGGGTCTCGTGTCCTTTGGTTTGATGATGAAAATCTCTCTCTGAGGCATCAGGGTGATGTTGCTCCTGCACAGATCGGCTGCCCCAGCTGAGCTGGTGCACTGTCACCTCTCACCTCTGCTGTGATCTCCAGTGACAGCAGCCATGTAGGAGAGATACCACCCCATGCCACACCTTGGTGTGCTTGAGGACTGAGCTCTCAAGGCTCCTTTGTCCCAAGGACCTGGCTCCTGCCTGAGTCTCCCGGCAGCACTGTTCTCCCAAGGTCCCTGATTACAGATGCTACGTATCTGCGTTCTTCCCCTGTATCCTCAAGATAAACACGTCCTTCACTGTAGTCACCTACTCCATCATACACTCCTATCAAATGAGCCTTGCTAGCTCGTAAATTACTGTGCAAACCATTCCAAACAATAAAGGCAATTTTACTTACTGAACCATTAAATTTACATACTTAAATTAGACTCAACCAGACGTTGAGAGGGGACGTCTCGCGGCCAGACAAACAATGAATTTAGGGAAAGAGCTGCCGTGTACTTCCCCACCTCTCACATGAAATTAATGAGCTGCTTCAATTTAATCATCATTAAAATTACATCTTTATTTAGTTACTTAGCAGAGTTTGACTCACTGCATGGCATGGAACATGGAGTAAATGCCTCCAGCATCAACCCTTCCACAGAGAGGGGGCAGGAAGGAGGGTCCACCCCCAAAAAATGTGCTTTGCACCCCCCGACACAGACCTTCAGGTCTTCTTATTAAGATAAAACAATGAGGGAAGAGAAACAGCAAGTCAGAGTAAATTGAGAAAATAAGGTCTACATTTAGTCTAAGACGGGTTTGAGACAGGTAGAGAGAAAGGCACATTACGTCTTTAGATGGGACCAACAAACGAGCATCTCTTGTAGAATTATTGGTCCTAGAGTTCAGTGCATGAGGCAGGGAGAAACACATGAGAAAACTGAGAGTTTGAAACAAAAACATACGAGGAAATAGAGACAAAGAGACACGCCTGATCTCATGTGCTCATGCAATTTGTTTTGTATTTGCTCCCCCTTGCAAATTTATTCATCTGAAGGTGCTCCCGTGCATGGCGGGGCAGGCTGGTGAGCAAGGCTCAGGAACAGGAAGGGCAGCGTTGCGGGGCAGATTCAGGGCCTTGAAGACTGAGCCCAGCTGTCACCTTTCCCAGTTTCACTCCCAGGGGTACAGCATGCCCAAAATTGTGCCATGCACATCCTGACACTCACAGCCCATAAATCCAGTTGAGCGAGCATGGAGAGTGGGCACCAGGCGCTCGCACCAACTCCACTGCACACACACGCTGAGGCTGGGCACCTCATGCCCATGACTGTGCCTTTGCCAAAAAACAGCCCAGCTCCCAAGTGGGGGCTTTAATACCAAAGGAAAAGGGGGAGAAGACAGAACTAGTCAGGGCTTATTTGTTAGGGCCATGAACAATGACAAGATTATGTAATTGCTACCCGTGAGCTCTGTTTTCCTTTAGATCTCTGCACAAGTCCTGTACTGACAGGTGTTAGGTGCCACCATGGGGCAGTTAGGACCTCAACTCACACCGTGACCCCAAAACCGTAGCTCAAGCAGGACGTAAGGGAGTTTGTTTGACGTCCCTTTTGGGTGGCAGCTTTCTTCAGGCAGGGAAGATAAAAATTAGTTATGTATAGCAAGAAGCAGCACTTGCACCTGAAAGCTCACTGCCTTACAAAAAAAACCAACAAAAGACCACAAAAGAATAAACACCAAACCGCCAACTGCTTTCTACCTTCTGTAAATCAAAATACACTTGTGAAGTAAAAACTCCCAAATTATACCAGGCAAGATGAAACATTAACCCACGAAGAGTGGAGATGGCAGTACCAGGGATACACAGGCGAGAGCCAAAGCTACAGTTTGTCTACATTAAAAATGCAGTATCAGCAGAGGCGTCTGAAAGAGTCATTTATCAACTCCTGGATTAGAGAGACATCTTAAAGTAAGTGCAGCATTTATACGCACATATGCACAAATTGTCTGCTGAGGAAGGAGGGGAGAGCCACACTCTTTGTGCCTTGGAAGTTCCTCTCTAGTCCTCTGGGTAAACGTAGGGGCCAGAATGATGTTAGGCATGGAAAATAGGAGCCTTGCTCGTGGTAACAGGGGGTACAATTCATGTGAGCAGCCGGGATGGAAAGTAATCTAATGCTGCAATTTCAGAGAAACAATATAGAGTCACTCACATACATCATGATTAATGGCTGAATACCATAGTGTGAAAACCATTTAAAAAATGGCATTTTTGTCACTGACAATGTTACACATATAGTAAAGGTCATACATGATAAGAGCATTATCCATATTTCTTCTGCAAACATGCTTAACCTTGTAGAGCACAATTCCCTGGAAGATTGGTGATCCATCTCCAGCTGCAAACCGTGCTCTTCAGAACCTGGGAAGGCCAATTTTACATTTATATCATTCACACCCATGCACATGCAGGCTCTGGGAAGCCTGCACGCCTTCCGAAGTGGAAAGGGATGGAAATGTTTTACAGCAGCACCTGCTCCGGGCTCTCCTCCTTCCACCCTGTCTCTGGCTTTGACCTCAAGCTGGAGCTGATGCTGGGCTCCTTGCTGCAGCCATGCTGGAAACCCAGTTATCTTCAAACCCCCTCTTTAAAAATCTCCTTCAGGTGCCCCTTTGGTACCCTCTGGCTACAGATAGGTCCCATCAGTGAGTCTATACATGCCAGTGGGGCTCAACTCTGCTACCTGACAGTGTTTAACAGGAGGATGTCAATAGCTGGTTGACCAGTTGCCATCTGCAGAGAAATCTCATCCCATTCAAAGATGACCACCTTGGAGATGGCCTGCAGACAACCTTAGATGAGCTCACAGCCTAGACATCTATTTTCCTGAGAGTCATATTTAAAGTACACAAATCCCTTTCAAAGGGTCAGCTTAGAGCATGAAAGTGCTCCAGGCACCAGGTGAGTCATTTCAGATCAAAGCCCAGTCTGACCTGTGCCACTAACTGAGCCCTCCCCACCTTCTGAAGCCCACATGGGTCTCCATGACCTTTTATAGTTGCATCTACAGCCTGCATAGTCCTCCAGACTTGCAGAAACCCATGAGCACTGACTCTTTGAGCCAGAATGCAACCCTGCCTGGTAGCTGCTGGAAGCTGGGGCGTCTTGACTGAAATCTGGAGAGGCAACAAGGTTGACAATATATTTTGCAGCAGATTATGTGACCCTCTGGAAACTCCACAGAAAGCAGCACTAAACTGTGTAAGTGCCATTGTCTGCTGGCTAATACACGGTGGCGAGGGGATTTTTTTCAGTCACACATTTACCCCTGTTTGCACGAGGATTCACTGTTTGGCCACACCGTGCTCTGTCCATCTGCCTCTCAGGGTCCTTTTTCTGCCAGTCCTGAGCTCTCTTGACTAACGTCGGGTCTAGCTGTAATTCAGAGTTACACTCTGCACTAACAAGCCAAGCACAAGATCTTAAAGACATTGTACTAAGAGCTAATTATTTCTACAGCAAATAAACCTCCTGTGTGAAATACTTGTTTGTACAGGGAGATGCAGCGTAAGGCTCATTGCATCCGGTTAGATTCTGCTTTAAGCATCTCTGTAATGCCTCACCTTGAGCAGGGGCTGGGTACAAGGTACAGGACGTTGTTATCCTTCAGCAGGGCGCAAACATGAAAAAACACTAAAGCCACCACTGAGAGGATGAGGAGCAATGCCGTTCGCCACCACTGTGTGCTGAGTCTTCACTAACAAATCAGTGTCACTATAAAATGTGCAGGGATGAGGTTACACCCGGCAGGAGTGGGGTGAGTCGGAGTTTAGAGGCTTTAGGCAGCAGGATGTCTCCCCATCACTAACTCCCAGTCCCCCATCAGATCTCACCTCCCTGGGAGAAGAGGGCATGATCTCACTTTGGAGGAGTTTCCTCCACAGGAGACTCTGGAAAATGCTATGGGAAGAGGTGGGCCTTCAGTGGCTTGAGAACACCTCCTGGAGCAGGGAGTCTTGATCTCAGACAACTGAGAGATGGGGGCTAGAGCACTCCAGCCTTGGGTTCAGGGGATAACCACCTTGGGAGGAATAATTGTCACTCACTGACTTGCATCACTTGGAAAAGCGTGACCCCAGATCTCACTAAGAGTCCCCCACGTCCCCAGTGGCCAGCGTGAGGTCAGCCCCTCCGGTGTGAGCAGCCCAGGGAAGTGGTGAGGAGGCACTGGGCAAGGCAGAGCTGCCTGCATGGAGGAGATGGAAAGGATGGAGGAAACATTTCCATGGTGGCATTCACAGCTTGTCAGATCCGCTTGTGTTTTCTTACGTGAACAGCACAGTGAAAGCTTCCCACTGCACTCAGGGTGGGAAAGCTTTTCCCCAGAGTGGTTTGCAAAGACTGGCTGGACCAAATTATTCTTCTCATCATGAATGCCTCTCTCTGAGCCACCTTACCCATGCAGATACTCAAATGTTATTAATATGAATGAATATATCTTGTCTCAGAATGTCTCATGGTAGGAGCCATTTCAGAAACACTGGGAGGGTGGAGGGAAGGAGGAAATACAATTGAGCAGCCCTGGTTGCATCTGTCCTATTCCTCAGATGACAATTTCTCTCTCCCAGGAGAACCACAGACTAAAGGCACTCAGATTATATATCATTCAGTCTTTTGCTTTGCAAAATTAGCTTTCTTAGCAAGGAAACAAAGGATTTGCTGTATTGGATCAGGCTACCGACATGTCTGCTGCTGCATCTGAGCTCTGGTACTTAAGAAACACGGCTCTCCTCTGCTGTGCCGGCCAAGTCCCTGCCCAGGGAGCTGTGTGCAACAGTCGGAGATTGCTTCCAGATTGCCACAGAAATTCATCTGATGCTTAGTAGCAGGTAGTTTAACTTATCCCCTAATTTTGTCATCTTACATAGCCACAAATGGCCAACATTATTTAGTCCTTTTAAAAACTCAGCTGGAACATTTATCTCAATAAGTGCCTTCAAGCCCTGCCCTCCATAAAGCCAACTACATACCACATAAAAGGAGGGTTTCTTTTTACTAGTTCAGAATTTACTGCCCTGGATGGTTTACTTTACAGCTGTTAATACAATGAAAGCTTTTGTAAGGAGAGGACAGTGTTGGGGGATCACGCAGGAGACAAAGATAACAGTCTGTAGCTAATGCAAGGGCTTCATGTGCCTGGCCCAACGGGAAGACCATAACTCATAACATATTTAATGGCACGGGCAAGGAGAGGGACCATTGAGAGCATTCCCCAGAGGTTCACGGCACAGACCATCCCCACCAGCTCTCCCACAGCAAGCGATGGAGCGCTGCAGGTACCACTGGGGCTGCACTGCAGTGCAGGCAGCAGAGGCTTTTAATCCTTCACCTCTTATGCAAAGCAGGAATGAAGAGGGCTTCTTCCGCACGGACCCAAGGAGAAGGGTTCACAGCCAGGGAGAAATATTAAAGGCAATACAGAGCCCTGAGTCGGCAAATACAGGCTAAGCAGACAGGGCTGCAACCTGGGACATGCCCCTGTCTGCGAAGCCAGCAACAGCCTCTTTTCTTTCAACCTTTAACTCCTCCTGGCCCAAAACAGAGCGTACAAGTCACGTCACTGTGTTTTACAAAGCCTGGAATCAAACATCTAGCCAGAGGCATGGAGAAGAGGTTTCTTTTGGGATGAGCTCTGCACGCTGCTGCCAGCATGAGCAAATGTGGGCTGTGCAACAGCAGCTTTGCCTTCTTGTCATGCGAATGCTGGCACTGAGAGGGCACTGCAGGGTAGAAACCTCCTCCCTTTGCAGCAGACCTGCTTCAAGGGGTCCCTGTCTCAAATACTTGCACTAAGAGAAGGAATCCATCCCAGCTGCATGCAGAAGGGAAACCCTAGCATCTCAAACACACAAAGATCTAATCTCTAAATGAAAAGCCATGCCCTGGCTCCACACAGTTGCTGCCCAGCCCTATCCAAAAGGCAGGGCAGCCATCTAGGACTTGGCGAGAACCCGTGTGCCCACACAACACCTAACCATACAATGCTGTGTGGACCAACACACACGAGCATGTGCAGGGAGACCTTCCCAAGCCTTCGGACCGTCCCTGCGCTGGGCTGTGCGGTAACGCATGCACAGCGTGAGCCTGTCTGGGTCTCAGGGCACATGTATTTTCCATCAGTTCCATCCTCCCCACAAGACTGGAGTTAACTGTCGTGAGTGCTCTCTGCCATCTTTTGTGAGCTGAGAACCCAGAGCCCACATAAATCATTATTCTTGCTAATTACCAGGAAACATCAAACAAGACAAGCATTTTACTCCTCATCACTGAATTTTGTTATGCTAATTAGAGTTGTATAAGCTGTTGCTATTAAACCTGGAGAGTCAGAAAAACATTTGCATTAATACCCACAAAGCTCCATCAAAACCTAGTTATTAGTATTTCAATGAGGTTGAGGTTATGGGGAAGCTGCTGCCATTTCAGGGGCTGGTTTGTTGTTTTTAAATCCTGCTGTGAGCGAAAATATAAATAAATGCAGGGTGAGGCCCCATGCAGGAAACACTCCTTTTTTAAATGAGGAATTTAAAAAATAAGGAAACTTTGATCAGGAGCAGATATAAATGGGAGGGGGTGAGGGGAGGCAGTGCAGTGCAGAGATTTTGTGGCTCTGTTAAGGGCTCGGAGTCCATAAGGACCAACTGTGGATGTCAGGCTGGACTTTGGTTTTCTGGATCCCTGAGTCCCTGCTGCTCCCATTTGCCTGATCTGGGTGGCTCGGGTTTGACTCTGAAATTCAGCTGGCAACGGGAGCTGGCTTGTACACTGTCTCCTGCCTTCACGGGAGAATTGCCATCTCTGTGGACATCGCCTGTTCAGAGCCTGCCTTCGCTTACACCTTGTGCATCACACTAAAGCCCAAGGGCTTCACCAGAGGGATGGGGGGAGGGATTTCTGGTTACCAAAACGCATGCACCAAGCCACATGTCTAAACCTATGTGGGGAAACAACTCTATAACTAGAACTGGCAATTCCTTCTTTTTAGTGCCAATCACAGCAGCCGAGCATCTCACAGCACTTTAGAAAGGCAAATTATTCCCCCAAATGCCCCTTTGATACAACAATTATCACCACTTAATGCATCAAATATGTCCAAAAAATTTAGGGGAGTCCAAAGAGGAAGCTCAGGACCAAATGAAGGGGTACCCTTAGCTCCTAGTGCTGGAGCATCATCTTGGTGAGCTATTTGCAAAGGCAAACAAACATGCACCATTATTTCCATCGTATAGAGGTGCTGGTATCAAGCCCACACGAACTGGTATCACAGCAAACCTTGTAGTGCACAGGGAGATCATGACAGGTCCATATGCAGTGGAGGGAACCCATTGGGGAAGGAGCTGGGGTATAATTCAAGTCAGAAACAAGCACCCTTTTCCCAAGATAACCCTGTGGGTGTCAGAGCACTGCATTCAAGCTGTGCAGCAGGCAAGCTGGCTGTCCTTCTTGCCAGGTACTCAGAGCAGCCTTCATTCATTAGCAGGCTCCCTGAAACTCTTGGCTCAACCCACAAAACTCCCTTTGCCTGGCATTTATTGCTCAGTAAAGAGCAGGCCCTATTGACAGCTGGCTGCAGCTTAAATAATACATCTTCAGCTCGCTCTATAACCCATGGTGTTATTCTATTGATGGGGCTACAAGTTATCTGTTTTTAACAGACCATTTGTCACCGACTCCTGGAGAGGGAGAGCCATTCACACTTTCACTGTGTATTTCTATCAAAGAAGAGAAGAAAAAAGAAAAGAAAGGAAAGAAAAGAAAAGTATTTCTTCTATTTTCTCTTCCTGGTGGAAACATGCAGGTGAACTGAGTAGCGGTGTGAGGGAAGTGGTGTTCAGCAATGATGAATTACAATGGAAGTGCTGATGTGGAGGAACTCGGATGCACAGCACACCCCGTCCCACACTGCCATTAAACACCCTCCTGCACCAAGTGGGTGCTTGTACCAACGGCACTGACCTGTGGGATGTGCCGGGTGAAGTACTGGGGCTACATCCCTCTTCCCCAGTGCCAGACCCCAGTGCAAGCTTGCTGCGCATCCTCAGCATCAGCCTGACTTCTGGGAGCGTGGGGTGCTCCGGCTTTACTCCAGCCTCATTAACCTCTGCACGCATCCAAGAAAACAGACCACAGCACCTTTGCCTCCAGACGGTGATGTTAAGGTCTCACCCCCTCTACTTTATTATGAATCAGTTTCAGAAGAAGAGAGAGACACGAGCCATGTGCCACCATCCCACAGAATCTATTCGAACGCTGTGTCCTCCCTAATCACAGGCAGATTAAAAAAAAAAAAAAATCCCCATCAGCCACTCTACGGTAAGAAGAACTCTAAGAAGGATGAGGAAAATGAAGACACTGTGAAATGCAATAGATGTCAACTTCTACTTATTTTTTAATTTCATCTCTTACAAGCTTTTTGGAAGCTAACATGATTAAGTTCTTCACACAATTTATTAGCATCGTGTTGGAAATCCAGCAGTATATTACACTGTCTGAGTAATCCAATTAGTAAAATGTATTTATTTAACCAGAATATTAGCTGCACACAATCCCAAATGAAGTAAAGTCCCTGATCCTGGGGTTCCTCTCACTTCTTGGAATTCATTTACCAGCTACAGAAAGGTTTACTCTAATGAAATAAATACCAGCCCTATGGTTTTGGAATAATACAAGAAAACCAATCTTGCTGCTCAGCTAACTGCCTTTTTTTTTTTTCCCCTCTATTTTTCCTTCCAGCAGATCCTGTTGTCACACACATTTCACAGCAGCGTTAAGGTTTTTCTGGCTGTTCCACTTTCCTCTCACCCCAACCCCAAGAACATCCCTAAATCCCCCCAAACCCATCTGGATTCCCATCCTCCACAACTACCAAATCATTCTCAAAATTAAGAACATTTATTTTTTTCATTCAGCAACCCACATGCAAAAGTGAACCTCATACCCTCTTTACCCTGATTTACAAGAGCTTTGAAATAAAATCACTGTGGGAAGCAAAGGCTCTCGAGCACTTTATACCTCCTAATGAAGGAGCTGAGTGACAGCCCCTGAGGCTGGAGGGCTGACGCTGCCTCAGTAGCATCCCCACCATGCTCACGTGCTGGCCTGACTCAGTGCTGAGCTAACGGGACTGTACTGGGAGTACTGACTGACGTGTGACAGTTTTTTGGGGTATTTTAGGGATTTTCTTTTTTTTTTTTCTTCCTTTTATTTTGCTATTACCTTCAACACACCCAGCTCCTAACACAACCCACCCAGGGCTCCTGGCCACCACAGGGGTGACTCTCCCAGCCAGTGGCACCCCAGTGAGGCCGTGGCGAGGGAGGGTGAGCGGAGCCACACAGCCATTGCCCCGCTGAGAGGCCGCTGCCTCCGCAGCTTGCCCCAGGGAATGGCTTGCTGTTGACCGATGGTATTTTTCCAAAGCTACTACACCAATTTATCTTCATTAATTGGCTTAATTAATTATTTTCCCCTGTAAGCAGCAGTAGGAGATTCAGTGACAAACAGCAACAAGGACGGGAGATACAGGGAGCTGAGCCCTCAACTCTGTCCTCATCACTGCTGGGCAGCTTTTGGCATTTCCCCTGCTTTTTGGATCTGGGCCAGAGGGGAGCTGCAGATGGGGTCTAGGGAGCCACAGACACCCTTGTCTACTCCCACCCAGACAGGGTGCCAGAACAAAAAGATTGGAGTAACGCAGCACCACTGGGTGAGCATCCTGGGAACCCAAAATCCAGGATTTTGGGGAATCTGGATGTGCCACATGCCAGCAGGAAAAGGCACAGAGAGGATGGATTTGCTTTATTTGCTCAGAAACCATTTTTCTCACACCTCGTGAAGCAGGACCACATTCTCCATCTCTTCGTGCTGCTGCAGCAGCACCTGTGAGATGACTCCGAAAGCCGCAATGGCAAAGCCTGATAGAGAAGGGACTAACGGCCAGAGTTAATAATAGACATCATTTGCAATGTGACTCTGAAAAAAAATGAACGTCCTGAAGCAAAAGATCTAATTTTGTGTTTCTTTTCAGATCCTCCGCTGAACGCAGCCAGCTCTGGAGGAGGGGAGGTGTCTGCACCAGCGACTCGCTCAGGCTCAGTGTGCGAGCCCGTGTGATGCTCATTCACATGCAGGGAATTTGAGAGAGATCCTCCCATTAATGCAAACAGGAATTACCCGTGTAATCTTGGGATTAAGGGAGCCCAAGGAATTATTTACATTTCCTAAATGAGGGAAACTGTATCAAGCGGGTAAATCGGAGATGGGGAGCTGAGGTGTGAGAGAGTAACCCCCTACCTGCATCTGTAGGAGCCACCATCATTTGCCTTCTTGAAAGCAAGTTCGTTTGAGGTTGCACAAAATATTTGGTGTCTTTAAACAAGAGTTGCTGCTGAGGTGCTAAGCAGATGGACTGACACCATCCTCAGACTCATTTCCAAGGAGTCATGCAAACTTCAGACCCCAAATCTGTGCTTGCAGATCTTCCTTGTGTCACAGGGTGCAACTCCTCATTCTCCACCAATGATCACAGCAGCAGTAGGAATAATTAAGACCACTTTCCTACATTTTTATTTAGTCTCTCCTGCAAAGTCTCTCCCAGAACAACCCATGTGCCCTCAGCAGCACCCAGTATGACTGCAGGGTGGGGACATGGACCTGCTCCCTCCTGGTCACACAGACCATCTCCGTCATTGACTCCATCATCATGCTTTGAAATAGGGCTCAAATCACCCAGAACATTGACCTCACTGTGCTTTTCAGTCCTTACTCATCAAAAGCTGCAGTGACAGGCAGCAGAGCCCTCGGAGCCCCATCTTCTCCCAAATGCTATAATACTCATAATAATCACAGCAACAACAACAACAGTTACAACAGCCCTCCGTCCTTTGCACACCAGACGACGATGAGTCAGACTCCATTTCCAAACTAAGACATCTTGCGTGCTATTCTCCCTCCCCTCCAGACTAATAGCTGACAATGTATGCCTTCCACATTAATGATAAGGGTTCAAGGGGAAATAGACTGCTCTCCCGTTTCGCTGACATTACACTCTCCTATGTACCCACCAACATACCCTAAGGCAACAGAACTAGTAATAGGTTCCTCTAACTGCCTCCTGCATCAAATTTGACACCGGGTGCTTTCTTCTCCTTTCCCATTGCTCACCTTATAACTCTGTCATCATCATTGATTTTGACTTAAGGAGAGAAAAAAACTCACAACCCAAGCCTCTGCCCCTGCTCATACAGCACAGCTGCTGCGGGGACTGGGAGCAGGCAAGAGGCAGCCCAAGGGGGCTGCTTCTGTTTTGCCCGAGTCTCAGCTGAGGAAGGACTGAGGCAGCAAGCTGGGAATGTTTGCTGCACCCACCACATTGGGTTTGCAGACCCGGGACACTGTCGCTGGCTGTGGGGACGCTTCCTGGATCGCAGCACTCTTTGGGAGCTCGGTGGCTTTTTGTGCTGGGCTCATCTTCCTTCCTACTGAGGTCAGGATTGAAGTTTTATGCAACACTCCTTTCTTCTCCTGTCCGTCTTCCACAGAAAAGATAATTGGAGTGACTTCCACCTACCTCTGGACTAGGTCACTCCATACAGTGAAAACCTCTCTATTACCACCCCAAACACTCCGCATCACCTTCTGCAGCAGAGGTGATGCTGGCCCCAGCAAAGCCACTGGTCCTGACAGTGGGAAGGGGCAAGTGGTGGCTTTACCACTGGGGGGATGAAGGATCCTTCCCAGTAAGAACTCCAGGGACAGTGACAGGTATGTCCCATGGAGCAAGAGATGACAATTTCCCTTCAATTCAGTTATCAGATGATCAAGGCTCTCATTCTCACCCAGAGAAGAGGCCTGGGCTCCTGTGCCAGCACTGGCTGCTCCCTGGCACAACGGTGCCAGGAAGTACCTCGCTCCAATTGCCAGCGCTCATCTTTTGAAGCCGCATCCTAAGATGTGTCTTACAGGGGGCCATAACTGTGGTGGAAGGGGAAGAAACCTTCCAAAATCACCCAGCACAGGGCAATCCTTCCTACCGGAGAAACCCTGCCTGAGCGATCTGGGAGAGCAGCAGGCTTCTCCTGTCTGGTTTCATAGGAGATACACAGAAGCAAATCCCCAGAGTGGGGCTGACCCGCAGCTGGTGTTTTCTTTGATTTATGTCAGAACCTATTTATGTCCTCTGCTTAAAACAATCCAGTTCATGTCAGCAGTAAATGAAACTGTGTACCATCCAGCAGCTGTTTGGCTGCTACCTGAAATGAGTTTCACTCCAGTTCTTATCAAGCAGAAATCCTTTTAATCATCAAAACTGCCACAGCCTTGTTGGAGCTGTGATGGTGTGGTGATTATAACGAGGGAAGGCACATTGCAAGCCAGGGACACAGCAAGAGCCCTGGAATTGCTGGTGATTTTATTCCAGGGTCACAGACACTTCGGACACAGCGATGTATCTAAATGAGAGTTGGTCTCTGGCTGTGGAGACCAGCCCATTGTGGACTTGTGCACTGGCAAGGGTTAACCAGCACTGTAAGGTCAAGGTTGGGCTGAATGGGGTCCCGATGGCATCTGGCATCTTCACCACTGCTTTGCTGGTGGCCCGAGCAGGCTTGTTAATTTGAAAACACCATTGGCCACTAAGACTTGCTTATTTTGAAGCTCTTGCTACTGATAAAGCCAATAGGGCAAATGGGGGCCAGTTCAGGAAAATCTCAGAAGAGATGGAGTCTGAATCCAATCTGCAGCCCTTATATCCTGATAAGCCTCCCAGTGAAGGACCTAATTAACAAGGCTGTTGGCAGCGAGCGAAGATGCTGCATGAGGAGCAGAGAACCTTTGCCCAAAGCTATTCTGAATTCGTTAAAGAGGATGGTAAGAGCTGGGCTGCTCCACTCAAGGACCCAGCATGAGGCCACATAACCCGCTCATCCCACCAAAAACTAATGATCACAGCTTGACTAGCGAGCATCAGATGCTCTCAACACGTTGCTTGCAAACAAGCTGCAGACCAAAAGCAATTTGAAGGAATTATTTGGGAAATAATTCTAAATAATGAATGAATGAAGAAAACTGCAAGCTGTTTACAGATAACTCAGCCGCTGAAAAGAGCTGAATTTGCCTAGTAGATGATTCACTATTGATTATTTCCCCAGCCCTAGCTGTAACCTTATTTAAAACATTAATTAAGACAAGTCTTCATAGTTCAGCATACTCTGTTACAGGAGGAAGAACTCTCCAAAGCTCAGCCCTGCCCTCCTAAGAAGTTCACACCCTGGTCCTGGCTCCTGACTGGGGGAAGAGGAGGTGGAGGGACAAAAAGCAGAGCCAAGCACCAATTTGAAATGCAGAGTTATCCCCAATAGCTGGTGCAAACATTTCAGCAGGATGCAGGTCAGGGCCGGTGAATGGCTGGGTATGGCAGAGGAATATGGGATCCTACCTGGCTGTTGGCTGGATTTCAAACGGGACAGCTGCCTCTTGGGATAAACCCTTTAAAGACAGCCAAGGCAATCTGGCTATCCCCACAGACAGCTGCCCTCAAATGACCTCTTGCCAAGTCTACCCTGATAACAATATGTAAATGCACACTCTAAAACATGCCCCAAAATGACACAGTCTGTGCAAGTACCCCTTTGTGCCACCCAAACCTTCAGAAAGGTCTGCGCTGCTCCCATCTGAGTTTCGGCTCTGGTAGCCCCAGTATCAGCTGCTGTAACCAACAGGGTGCCCAGAAGCAGAAAGCTCCTGGGGTTATATTCAGAAAAAGGAACCTTTCAGTTGTATCAAGTGACTCCAGCTACACCTCCCACTAAATCTGCCAAGTGGTGGTACACACACATAAATGCAAACACATCTGCAACTGGTCTGCTCTTCAGCTGGGGAGTGGCACCCGTAGGTAGGTCTTGCTGACAAGAGCACAACTTCAGCCCATTACTGAACAAGTCTCCAGCTAGTGAAACATTGGATTGTGTCTTCAGTAATGCACAGACATGGGAAACCGACAGAACAATCCAATCCAGAACAGTAAGATTTATGATCCCAAACCCAGAGGAATGCAGCTCACAGTGCTGAGGAGAAGGGGCAAGTTGTTGCTCTCCAGCTGCATTCCCCAAAATGGACCTGCAGCCTTGTTTGCTCTGTAGAGCCACCAGTCCCCTGCCTGTCACCCCAGGACTGCTGGTACAGCATGTTGCGGGCAGACGCGTGCTTGCTTTCCCCACACCCTGAAGAAACGAGGACGTGATAACCTGGCACCTAACTGAAGCTAAAATACTCTGTCTTTCAACCAGCTGATTAGCTCAGCATTGCCCACAGCATGTTTGCATCATTTCTGGATGACTTGGAATATGGGTAGAGCACGTTAGCAACTGCATTAAACAAGCCCAGTATACAACTGATTTTTGTTCTTTTAACTTTGTTTCAGAAAGAAAAGCTCAGGCAGTAAAGTTTTAATCAGCTCTGAAATCTAAACAACCAATAACTCTGGCCTTTTTAGCCCATTTCCCTTTTCACCATTCTATGGTGAACTACCATAGCCTTTCCCAACAGTTATCTTCAGTTCAGATGGGTAGTTTGGCAGCAGTGTGACCAGGCCCTTTCTCTCCACTCAGCACTATTTGGTGAGCGGTGGTCACTTGGCATCATGTCATGGTCAAGCCACAAGACCAGCTTCATGGCCCACACAGCCCTAATTTGTCCTAATTTATGCACAAAGATTAAAAGTGAGATTCCAGTAGAAGCCCCTTGCTCCCCGTCAGATGCAATCAGCCACAAGCTGTGTCTCACCAGGGCTGTGCTTCCAAGTAACATTAGACTTGACCACTAACCAGGAGAGGAATTAAAAATTCAAACAAAATATAGCACAATCAGATGAATTTTAGCAGCATGTCTACATTTTAAATGATTTAAATGCTCTACGGACTCTTCTGGGCACGTAATGAAAATTATTTCATGTCATCTTTGAAAGAAAGCCTTGTCAAGACTGCAAACATTCGAAATAACCATTTGAAGGATGCAGGGCACAACATCTGATTTCTCCCAACCCAGATGTTCAAGCTTAACCCTTCAAGGTGACCACATAGAAGCAGATACCACCACATCGTTCACAGCTGCATCATTTTTTATACACATAAATGTGGGGTGGAGCATATTTCCCTGCCCAGTATGTTCATTAAATACACAAAAAAGGGGAGGAAAATCTCAGTAGCTCACTTCCATTCTATTTATACCTTCTTCTCTCTCCTGTCAATCTCACAACCAGCTCTGGAGGTCACACACTGCCCTGGTCTCACCACCACCTCAGATGTCAGGTGGGCAGCACAGTGCTGAACTGGTCACAGGTGGTCACTCAGATATGAGCCGGGTCACTCAGACATGCTCACACAAGGCACTCTGCTAGCCCCCTGCATGAGCCCTCAGCCAGCACTGGGGTAGGCTGAGACATCTGCTTTGAGCTTGGTTTTGGCTGAGCAATGACCATGCCAGGCCAGCCCATCTCCTCGGAATCAGGTCCCACACAGTTGCAAACCTCATCATCAAACACACAAGCAAATATTTCTCAAGAATATTGTCTGGAGCAAAATCCCTACCTGCTCTTGACTCCTTCCAAGGCTGTTATATGGTAAGGGCTTATTGGCCGGTTTATCCTTTGCTGAAAAACAGAAAAAAACAAAGAATGAATGCTTGTCAAGCAGCAGTTTTGTTAGAAAGGACGGGACACTCCTACATGAGGAGAAAAGACGCATGTTGTGTTTACTGTCATTACTCTCCGTTGAATGCAATACACACATAAAAACCTGCATAATTCTCTCCACACAGTTTACTTTATTTTTCCATTCATCACACTCTTCTCTCTCCATGACCAAGTTTATTGCTAATTAGGACAGAGGAACAGATTAAGTTAAAATAAGTAGGTCTCCTTGTTGGTGCTCTTGCTTTCCCTACACTCCTCCAACCCAAAGTCAATCCAAATCTGTTGGGGAATTCAAGCAAGTTTCCATTAACACAGATATAATGTACTCCTTAGATAAGACGCATCAGAATTAGAAACTGTGTGAGGAAGGGTGATCAAGATGATGAAAGACAAAGAACAGCTTTTGCAAAAGGGGAGCTGCAAAACGCACGTGCGTGTGCCACTGCACTTTGCCATGGACAGGCCTTGCCTAGTGTGTTGTAGAGGAAACTTTGCTTGACCGAATTTCCTTTAGTTTGAGAAATAAGTGTCTTTGCCCTAGGAGCAGAGTAACCTTCATCCATCTCCTCTACCATCATGAAGTTCCTACGTCTGAATTTATTGCGGTGTAAGAACTAGGATTTTTGTTATCAAGCTTCTGCCTTTCCTGGCCAAACCTGGTTTCGCTGGCGAAAGGCAGAGACATCGGGAGCCTGCTTGTAAGTCCCCTCAGCTACAGGGACTGCTAGCCAGTTTCTGTGTTGTGCAGATATGCTTAGTAGAGTTTGCAGTGATAGAGAACAACGCTGCATCTAATTGTCTTTATTTAGAGTTTCTGTGGAACCTGGATAATAAAACTTGCAAAAGCTTCATTGGGCTCACACTGCACTTTATTTACTCCACTTCTGAAAGCTAGCACTATCGTCAGACTTCACCCCATCATTTGGGAGTGACCCTGTGGGAAGAAGTGATTGTGCACATGTCCTGTGTGTGGGAGCAGGCCAGGAAAAGCCACTCTGGCATCTGGCTGAGGACCATTTTCATCATCCTCTCAGCACACTGAGGAAAATGCCAGTGGTTAGTACAATTTACGCCGCTGCCAATGGAAAGTATCTGGGCCTAAAACCCTCCACGAAACAAATACCTTGGCATGGCAGTGAGCATTTTGCACCAGATGGACCCCCTGGTCTCTTGGTAAATCCAGTTCTTTGGCTTTGCCACAAAGAGGCTTAAAATTAATTAGCAGATTGGTTTTTTTAAGAGTTCTGTGTACAAGAGCGTGTGAGGAAGGACATTCATTAGGAGCTTTTCGGTATTTACAGGCCAAGACAAGGATTTATAGTTTGCAAGAGGGTTCCTTTTATAAACTGGCAATTTCAAACTGTTAAAGGGTGCAAGCAGACACCTTGAAGATGAAAACATTCCCTATTTTCTCAGAAAATAGTCAAGCAGGGGAAGGGTTTCTGATTTTCTAAAGATCACCACTTTTACCAAAAAGCATCTGCTTCCTCTGGCCCCGTCTCCAGAGAGCTGTCACCCAGCAGCGCTGGGGAGGTAGATAGGTGATGATAGTTGCTATCTGGTGTGCCATGGAAGGGGACCTTGCAACGGACAAACCACCACAGTTTTCAGCTACCGAGAGCTGACTCGTCCACTGCAGACCACAGACAACTACTGAGATTGTTCTGCAACAACACCCACCACAACTGCTCTAAAACTACGGGGTTAAGAACTCTGTCTAGCTAAGCAGATCACTCAAAAATATTCTTCAGACATTTACTCCCATATTGATTCATTCCTTGACCCTGGCAGAGTTGTTTTCAAAAGAGTAAATGTTGGTGAAGCTTTGGGGGCAGCAGGGGTTTGAACAGGGACATGCAGTTACTTCCCCTGGCAGCATGGTTTCCAGAAACTACACTTTTTCCACCCAGAAGTAACCCCACACAAGGTGTCTGCAGCTCCTTGAAAACCTGCCAGCACAGCTCACCTTTCAGAGCATTCACCCTCACCTTAACATCAGCAGGAGCCAACTAGAGCCACAAACCATTCACAAAAGCATTCATCTAGTAATAACTTTGAAAAATGCAGATAAAGCACTGGGAGAACAAATCTACTAATTAAAGTTTGTCATCTGCTCTGGATTAGAAGATCCCTCAGAGCTGGAAAGTGAGCACTGTGATACTGTTCCACATTATTTACCGCCCACAGCACAGTGCTACCTCCTCAGGAGCTTACACTGCCCATCAGCACGTGGAAGAGGAGGAAACACATTAAAAACCATCAATCAACAACACAGTGCATGGTGTGGTGCACGTCGGCACTTCATGGGTCTTTCTTTCTTTGTAAGGGTTCACACGAGAAGGCTCGTGCTGCCCGGCTGCTGCATTGCAACCACAACAGTGTTTCTCCAGAAAAAAAAAAGTTTCTGCTGCATTAGCAATAATAACCCAGGCTTCTTTAGTCTTTAATAATGCCTACAAGTATTAATTCATTTACATATGAGCCTCTGCTGACCAAACCCGAACAAAATTACAGAAATTTTTCTTTGTCACAAATCCACCTTGCACGTACACGCTGCTGGCTACCGACAATGAGCAAAATCACTGGTTTTGCTAGAAAAACTTTCTAAAGTTTCTAAAATTTTCTAACCTTTCCTCTGCATTACCACTCTTGATATTACTGGGGAAATTCCCTTTGGAAAGAGGCTGTTGTCAGCGTTTTGCTGATGGTGTTTCAGATCAGGTCTGAGCAGTGTTGAGCCGCACCGTGTTTAAAGCTCTGTCATCCTGCCCACTTGGCCACGCTGTCTCCTGTTTAGCTGCTCAAGCAGTACCGCAGATGGGAAATTTAAGGAGAGTAAGACTAGTTTAGAATTGAAAATTATATTTCAAGGACTCAAAGAGCTGGAAATACAGGAAATTCTAAGAAAAAGGACTTGTAAAAGAAGTCTGAGGTTGGCAAACTGGATTGTAAACCTCCTTCTGCTATCCCAGGTTTGGTCTGAGATGACAGAGAAATTTAAATCTTACCCTTCAAATCATTAGAAAGGGAAAACATGTCTTTATAGGACTTGAGATTGCACAGATATTAGGAAAGAGAAGTTCACATGAAAAAGCTGTGTTCCCAGAGCAGAAAGCGTACCCAACTCCTGCTGTCAAGCCCCTAGAAAAAAAAACCAAACAACCAGCTGCGGAATGCCTATAGCAACCTGCATCGATATTACTCCACTGACCCAGTTCTTCCTCTCAAGGTTCTATTCTATCCTAATAAAGGTCGATTTCATGTACAATAATCTGAGGATAGCAGAGGTGAGGGTATTTGCTGTAAGGAAAGCATAAAGAAGATAATATTACCAGGCTAGACTACATGCAGCTATAACTGTTCGAGTATTAAGTCCATTTTTCACCATCAAGAGTGTTATCCAACAGCACAAGAAATACAAGTAGGAGAAAATATTCTCAAGTGAAGGAATTGATGATGGTCAAAGCCTCAAGTTTGGTAAAATGCTTTTCCACTTCATGTCCTACAAGCTGTCAGCACTCGGATGGAAAACCACAGATCAGTAATTGCAAAGGACACTTCTTCTTTCTCATCCTGTCTCTCTCTGTAAGGCAGGAGGATGGCAAGTTAATTAATTATCTCCAGCATCAGTTTACTTGAAGATCTTTTTTTCCAGCAGTGCATCAAAGGAGACTGATAGAAGCCTTGATTAGAGAGATAATGAAGGAAATCTCTACTAGATTATATCATTTCTTGCCCATCTGCAGGCATTCTCAAACTGGCTGCTTTTGCAGGGCTGGGATTCACGTCTGGAAAATATCACAAGCATGTAAATCCACCTAAAATGCAAAATTTATAGAAAAATTCAAGTAATTGCATGTTTACCAGATTTCTGTCAAAGGTCTGGGAAAAAGATATCAGAGCTTCTGACTTGCTAAAGAGCAGAGATTTTCCATGTGTGCTGTTAGGGTCTCTAACTCCATAGAGATAATCGATATTTTGAAGTCATATCAGAAAGGGATAGAGAAAAGTTATTAGATAATAAAGAACAGGATGAGAGCAGAGGCAGGAGAAGAGCATATGCTGATGTGGGGGTAAGACAGGCGGTTTGATGTCTACCTTGTTATCTGTCCTAGGAAGCCTTTTACTAACAATGACCATTAGCAGGGGGTGTGGATGAGGTGCTTTATCTGATTTTTATATTTTTTCTCTTTCTAACCTTGCCTCCTTTCACCTGTAACACAGCATCTCACCCAGTCCTTGCTTCAGAGCAATGGGAGACCTTGGAGGGTAACACTGGTTCTCAATGCAGGGTAGGAAACTTTGGTACTGCAGAGTCCCAGTTCTCCATCCCTGTCACACCAGTGCCCCGTGGTTTTCTCCGCAAGAAGTCCCTTGGGGATTTTAATGCCATTTCCCTCTCACCCAGGCCATGCACACGCTGCCAAATCTAATAGCGGGGAGAAATGAAGTGTCAGGTTCTGATACACCAACGCATCGTGCTGATTTCTATCTCGCACAGATAAACCCCAAGCCATTCCCAAGAAGTCCCAGTGGCACATTTAAGCAATCTATTTCTTTTAAGTTGAGACTGAAGATTCTTCCCTCGTGGTGAATAAACTATTGGCAGCACTAGTTGTGCTGACCCTTGGATTCTCAAGCACCCCAGCACTGACATCTGGGGTGAGAGCTTGAAAGAAACACTGTGATAACAAGAGAATTGTCTCATAAAAGAACCACAGAGGGAGCCCATTATCACCACCTCCCCCATCAGAACCATCCTGCTTTGTCACATGCATCTCCATCACCCAGCTCTTGTCCTGGCAAAGGGGTGGCACAGAGAGATGCTCCAGCCCTTACCCTGAGTCTCTCCTGCCCCCATGGCCACCAAAGGCAAAAGGAAATGGTGCCATGCAAAGGAGCAGAAGTGAAGGCAGAAGGGGAGCAGAATGTATTTTATGGGGTTAAACGTCCCAGTCTGAAGTAAAGCAATTTCCTTCGGTCTCCTGCCATTTCCTTGTGGAGGCTTATCATCTCCAGCTGGGACAATATAAAGGCCCATTTAATCGAGATCCATTTAACACTGAATCACACTAACAAGATTACTTAGCCAGGGCTAATTCTGCATTTGCTGAAGTGCAGTATCCAGGGTGAGTAATCTCTGTGTGCTGGTGGCAGGTTCAGAGACAGGTTAGCCACTGGTTTAGCACCCCAGACAAAACATGGAAAGTACATGGAAGACCATGACAATGAAATTTACAGCCAGTTTAGCCTGTTGGGCTATTTCCTTTCCCCTCTCAGTATTATTTGAGATCAGAGCAGAGAGGGTTTCCTCATTACCCCATAGGATCCTAAAAGGGGAATTATTTTCTTTGTCCTCACAAGCAGCTGAGCAGGCAATACAGCAAAATCCTCTTCAGTCATCTGTTAAGTGCACGGCATCCTTTTGTGAGTTAAATGACACAGTATTTCTTGCATGGGACTGAATTCAAAAGGTTTTGCCTTCCATCAGGAGATAACTCAAGATCTGAGTGCTAATTGAATACATTTATATGCACACAAGTGATAGGCATTCATACAATTTCTTAAAGTAGATTCTCACCATTCAGTCATTTAAAAATATAGCACTAAGGGCTCTATTATTTATGATTATTAAATCACAAATCTGAGTAGCAAAATACTTCACTCAGAGTAAGTGTGAAGAGGCTGTTTCAGAGGAAAATCTCCTTTTTCAGAACTCACAGAACACCACATCATCACAGGAGGATGCTGATAACTAATATTGTTTTATACCTAAGGCTCTCAAAGTGACTTACTCAAGTAAAAGGACTAATCCTAATCACCCCTTCAAATGTTCCCAAATCTTCCAAGTAGTCAGAGTTAAGGTTGATGTGTTCTGGTAAAAAATACACTTTTTTGTAAGTGTCAACTCATGACACCGTCAGCATAGGATTTGGGATGTCCGCAGTAATCGCCTTCCTTGCTTCGAGAGGACAGGATTTGTTGTCACTTCAGGAGGGATTCATCTCACCTGGTGTCAGAGGTCCACAAGGCAAACGTCTATCCTTGAGTTAGACTCTTAAATGCATAAATGGAGAGAAATTGGACTGATATGTCTGACCTATTTTAGGCAACCACCTCAAGATGAGAGCAATTGCCTGCCGGAGGTGCCTATTTCTCTCCGTTGACGGTAAATGAGGTCTGAGTACTCAGTGCGGATGCCGAGACCCAGGCACTGTCTCACAAGTCAGGTGAGATGGATCCTATCCAGCGTAATTGCAACCTTTCAAAAGGAGGTTCACTGCTTTGTCTCTTTTTATCTATTTGCACACCCCCACATACACACCCCCCCGGAGTTTATTTTAACCATTTGTGGAATTTTGCAAGTTTTCTCTTCTGTTCAGTGTCTTTTGGTTTTTTCTCCCCATTTTGGCAGACAATCCTCCAGGTATGACAACTGGGCTATTAAAGGCAATAGGTGGTTGTGACGAGCCCTGTGCCTTTCCTTCTGCAGAACAGAGCAACCTTGTGTTGTTTTGCAACCCAGTCAGAGTTTCTTTTGATGCTCTGATGGCTCATCCAGGCAGAGATTCAGCTTAAGGGTGGGTCAAACCCATCCCCACAGGCTGCCTCTGAGCTCTTCTGGGGCTGTCAACCACTCCCTTCCTCCAAAGGAAGAACAAAGTGGGACTTGGACACTCAGGAAGCTAAACACCACTTAGACACGGGCTTTTGGGTCCCGATATGCAAAAGCACGCAAGTGTGTAATGCTGCTTCATGTGCCTAATATACGGCAATTCCAGGACAAGATTAAATGCTTACATCAGAGCTGGAACCAAGCCCCGTGCAATTCTGGCCAAGTACTGAGGTCACTGGAGATTTTTAACCTTTTTTATTGTAGTCTAGAGCTCAGACCAGACATATGCATTCCTTTCTCCCCCCATTAAACTCAAGTACTTAAACCGTGCTCATGGTATCTGCACACCAGGAAGGCAGTTTGCTGGTGATTTCTATGCAGAGAATTCATATATTTGACATCCACCACCTCAGTGCCAAGTTGCCTAGAACGTGTCCAACAGATTTTGAAGTTCGTAAGAGAAACAGACAGGCAGGCATGAGAAACATACCTGTATAAATCTTGTTGCCTTAAGAAATAAGGTGCTCTGTCAAAACACTCAGAAAACCTTCCAGCTGCCCTCACAACTTCATCCTCAACATCTGAAAGCACGAATATTTTTAAATGTAAAAGGGGAATTAAAGTCAGCCTCAAAAATATGATCAAGTCACACTGGAAATTCAAGGGACTCCCTTCAGCAACTGCTCAGGTTATCTCCAACTATACAAGGCCAAAACCTCTCCCCCTTATATTCCTTCAAACAGCAGTTAACTAGCCGAGGAGTTTGACTGCACACAGCCAGCCCTGTGCCTTGGGCATTGTGGGAGGAACTGAGAGTCCTGAATTTTATTTCTGGCACAGGCAATGACAGTGTATGGTCTCAGGCAATCGCCTTCTTCCATCACCTTCTCACAGTCTTCCATTTTGGATTATGGGGCCAAAGAGTTGGCTAACTCCCTGCTGCTGCAGTTGAGGCAGCTCAGTTCTTTCTTCTCTGGTGGGACACGTGATGGAACTGCTATAGGGATGCAGGGTATAGCGCACCCCATGTATGGGCTCCTCCAGGTGCTCCTCCACATGGAGGTATGGCTCATGAGGCCATACAGAGTCTCAGAGACGGGGTGAGGCAAGAGGCAGTGCACCAAACACTTGTCAGTACATACAACACATGCATTGTGGGGACCACAGCCCCTCGGTCCTCACTGTAGTGGGAAACAGCAGTGGCACACAACTTCTGGCCACACCAATAAGACAGCACATCGCAGTGAATGCATTTCCCATTTTAGCTTCCCCTAAAAAACCTAAAAGATCTCTGGTAAAGGCACAGACTCACCCATGGCAAGTTTAAGCCTAAAGCTTTCTCTCCTCCATCACCTTTTCTGAACCCCTCAAAAATAATCTGCTGACTGAAGCTTGAAAACTGCTCCATTACTTGTCATCTTGTTTTGATATAATGCCATCATCACTAATTGGTGGGGCATAAGGGCTTGAAAGACATTAAGTCCTGGCTGCACGTGTGCTGGGTGGTTACCACAGAGTAATAACCATCCTCCAACACCTCCCTGCCTGTACGCCCGCCGGTGGGGCAGCAGAGCCTGACCACACTCACAGCACTGACAAAGCCAAAGTGCCTCGCTCCAAGCAATAGGACCAAGTAGACTCCATGGGAATCATTATTAACTTGGCTTTAATTACAAACTAATTTCCTCCTGCATAGCCAGCAATTTCAGGCTCTGTGGAAGCTGTAAGGAAACAGTGGTGTGCCTTTTCCCAGCAAAAGGAGTATAAACAAACAGACAAAATCCAGAGCTTCAAAAGAGTGATACATGGTGATTTTAAATGTCCTCATCCCTGAAGGGAGTTAAAAGCCACATTGTTGTGATGCTGAGGGACGTGGTTTAGTTGTGACCTGTCAGTGCTGGGTTAACGGTTGGACTTGATGATCCCAACCAAAACAATTCTATGGTTCTGTGATATTTAAATGCCCCGAATGCAACAATCTGAGAAATCTTCCCCAAGCTAAGCAGAAAACATTCTTCTTTTACTTTCCAATTAAATATTTCATTTTTAAGGTCATCCAACTTTACCAGGTTATAAGGAAGACTTTATAATAGGAACTGCCTTGCACCTGAAATATGCAGAGGCTACCACCTCTCCATAATAAGCTGGCGCTGTAGGTTGCTCACCGGCTTGAGCACTGCTCGAACCGTACTTAGCAGCTGACAGATTGCAACGAGAACTGGGGGAGCATGAAGGCTTGTTAGCGGCAAGCTTTTCCCAGCTGAGGCTCCGACACGCGCTGATTGGCAATTCAAATCACGCAGTTTCTCCCGGTGGAGCCTCCATATGTTTCTTCCCCTGGAGGAGCGATGAATGTCAATTCACCCCTTGGGGTGCATCAGGCGAAAATCCTCCCGAGGGTGAAACGAGAGCTGACAGCAACCGGCCACAGGTGCCCAGACCAACTTTCACGCATTGGCCGATTTTGCCAAGAGTCGGGAAAAATCGAAGCTGTGTTTGTCGCGTTTCCATGCACGGTGCTGGTTTACACATTCCCTTCTCAAAATTAGCTATGCAGAAACATAAATAATGGTAACACATGCTTATATGCCATAGAAGAGAAAAAAATTGAATGTTTATGCCGGTAACCCATGAGCATGCCTAGGATTTCCCCAGAGTTCATGGCAGTACCCTGAAAACGAGTCCGTGACAGTCACAGTGAATCGATAGCTACTTTGATTCTACTCTATATGCCCGAACCCATTGCAATATATTTTCATTCCTTGCGTCCATGTCTCATATCAACCACTTCTTCAGAGCGTTCTGCCAGCGGCTCTTGACGGGCCTTCCAGACCTTAATTAAGCTTCAAGACACCTCCATGAAGTTGACTAATATAATTAAGTGAATCTTCCAGATGAATAAGCTGACGAGAGGTGAGATCAAACAGCAGAATGATGGAGGAACAGTTACCCAGTGGCAAAATAGGTCACAGGGCCCAGAGACCCCATCCCCGATGACTTACAAAAATCACTGCCTTTCCCTTCCCATATCTGTAGCTGATTATGCCATGATTTTCTCCTGGAAAAGGTAGTTTGGACCATTGCCTTAACAAGAAAAAGCAGCTTCTTTTGTCAAGAAGGCACCAAGGTAGAGCTGCTGTCTCTAGCACTGCCACAGGGGGATGTTTCTTCCACATACAAAGAATAGTTGTGCAAGTACAAACAATGATATATTTTCCTATTAATTAAAGTGAGGGGAAGCTGTAGTCCAGTGGCTGCTTTCAAATTAGCTTTCTGAAATTACAGTAATTATATAGCTTATATTCAAATAATTCTCAGATTGCCTGGGTATCTCCTAAAATCAATCTCCCATGAGATTTCTTTAATTTTATCATAAACTGGAAGAATGATTCAAAAGTCTAGGCCTGAGACTTGCTACAACCTGAAGCATGACTTGTGTCATAAGTTTAAAAGGATTATCATGGGCTTGAAAATGAACGTGCAGCTAAACCTCTCCATGACTGGGGCCTTACTTAGGAAGACCATTCACTCAGGACTTTTTCTGGAAGATACATTTAGAATGAAATTGTGAAGTAGTAGGGTGCTACAGGAATAAACTGGAAAACTCCCCAGCTTGGAGTCAAGCTGGATCTGTGATGTCTCGCCTTCCTACACACATTCTCCTTCAAAAGAGCCTTTCCCAGAAAGTTCAGCAACTTCTCAATGTTTCAAGAGCTCTAGCAAAGGACTTTTTTCTTCTGGGCCTGTATCCAAATGAGCTTATGCTGCTACATCCTAAGCATCAAGGCCACCTATTGCTTAGGAAGTGCAACCCTTAGAAGCACAAGTTCCAACATCATCTTCTGTTACAAAATTTAACAGCAGAAGCACTTGAAAAGAAATCACTCATGTAACACTTGTCAATAAGCTTTCAACATCTGCAGGGCTGTCGCTTGGCTTTGTGCTCGCCCGCCTAACACAAGCGTTACGACTGTCAAGGAGCAGCTGAGAGGCTACTTGTTCTGGCTGTTTGCACCATTGACTTCTCTTCTTCCCACCTGGGATCTGGTGACAACATCACCTAACACTCTTCCTAAGTCTGCCAGAGGGGACACACGGCTGTGGGAAACTTCATGCGACACCACTTTTCTTTAAAACTGTTATTTCCCAGTGCTGGGACTCTGTGGAAAACAATAAAGTGATGGCAGCTCTTGGGACCTAAGCCATGCTGATGGGTTGGATTTTTTTGTTGTTTTGCTTCATCTGTTTCTTTACACTACTCCATGTCCCGAGTGACTCTGACATAGGAATTCCTGCTTTTCATTTTTTCTGCCGTACAAGATGTCAGCAGATAACAATCCATGCTTCACTGGTGTCGTTCCATAATTGAAAGAGCCAGCAATACATCAGGCTTGGAGCCTGCAAACCCCATCAATAAGTACTCTATTACCTGGGCATAATTTTCCACCACTCCCCAGATGAGACTTAACAGGCAGCAGGGTTATATTGCTGAACCCACACTTCGCTGCAAACTGTTTAAGATAATGTCTACTAAACTATAGTCTATTGTCACAAATTAGTTTCTCAGACAACCAGCGTCTAGCAAAAATGTACTTAATATGCAAAGCTGCCTGTTTAGATCTATCCGTCTTTTGGTAAAGCTACCTCAGGGAAACGAGAACTAGAGTCCAAAGTAGCAGCACAGGTTTCTTTCCCAGTTAACATACACAGATCTACACTCTTCTCCAGGAACAGATTTTTCCTGTGTCACCAAGAGAGGGTTTTTTTTGGCTTGATTTATCCTGCATTTTCAGCATGTTACAGAGACCGTAACAGCTTCTGCAGCATTCCTGATTGTGTGAGGACAGAGTGAAACTTGACTGGCCTCCCTTTTAAAATTTAATTCTCTGAGCTTTTCCATAGCACATTAAGAATCAGCTTCCTGGCCCATTTCAACAAAATCCCATCAAGTCCCAAGAGTTTCCCCTTTAAATAAATACCAGGGGCTTGAGTCTTAATTACTTTCCACAGAATCCCCTTATCAGCAGTAGCTTTGACAGACACAGGCTATACCTTATCTGGAAACACAACTGAGATCTCTAACTTCTTCTTCCATGTCTTTAGCCCTTGAAGCTTGTCTCATACCTGTTACATATCATGCCCAGAAGCCCTGCCAGAGTATGGGCTCCGACACCTGGACAGGCAGCTCTTTCCTTCCATAGCTTATTGTCCCAGAGGATCCTTACACCCTTCCCTTACTGCTGGCACAAATAAGTTGCTGATGATTCAATCCTGCTGGATATCAGCATACAAGACATCTTCCAAACGTCTTATGTGTTGCACAGAACCCTTTTTTTCGTTAATTTTTCCCTCCTCAGCTTTGAGGCTCTGCAAACTTCCCCAAAGTCCACTGCTTTTGTTTGCTACAGTGAGCGGTCACCTGAGAGGTGGCACCACTCCTTGCACCAGCAAAGGTCTGGTGCAGGCTCCCAGTGACGCGGCGCGAGTGCACAAGAGGAGCAGCCAGGGCAAGCAGGGCCTTTCTGTGGGGCAGTGCACCCACACCTCTTCTGTGTTTCTAAGAGTTATTGCAAGAACTCATTTAAACTACTGAAAAAGAAGAGCCAGTCATTGTTTAAACTTTGCAGAAAGGTAGTTTTGAGTTTTGGATGAAAGCTCAGGTCCTTTAATAGATTATCTCAACCGGATCAACCATCCATTAGTCTAGGAACTGCCTCATAAAACCCAAAGGGAACATATTTCACCCTAAATCCTCCAAAATCCGTCTGCTGCACGGCAAGCATGCTGACTATCCAACTTATTGAAGGACTTCATTACAAATTTACTTGAATATCACCATATTTTTATTCTGGTAAAGGATAAAATGCAGTGAGACACACTGTACTCCCCAGTGAGAACTATGTTTGGGTCTTCTACCTCCCACAGCATTCCTTAGTCCCCCCGTCCTGCCAGCTGATTCCAGTCCAGCTATTCAGCCTCCAGAAATCACTGGAGATAAGAGTGGTGACCTAAAGCACGTATATTTCTTTTTAGCTCTTTTTTAAGCTATTTTCAAAGGTTCAAAGAGCTCCATTCCTGACCATGCTGATGCCTAAACTCCGGCTGCGGTCCACACCCTCTGCTTTTACACGTGGCAGAGTCGTGCCTGCCCCAGAGGAAACACACCTAGTGCCTTTTGGCCATATTAATAGTAGTCCTGCTCTGCTTCAATTCACCTTTGTACCAGAAAGGAGGTAGCCAAACTTCACTCCACTGAGAACAAAAGCAGGCAACAGACCAGCCTCAAAGCAAAAGACAACATAAAACCCCATTAAACCTCAAGGTTCAACACATGAACAGAGCAAAGAGAGGACCTCCCAGCGTCCTGTGCTAGAATCCAATAACCATCCATAACTACCCCTAAGGATAGTTTCTAAAGAGGGGAGAGCAATAAACAGCACTTCCCCTCTTCATTACACAACTCCAGCAATAACGATGATGAATGGCAACGAACAACTGGGTTTCATTGCTGGATTTCCAGGCTGTGGTGTCCAACAATAGAAACATAATAAAGACAGATGGCAGCGGATTAACTCTTCTTGCAAGGCGGCCAGTGCCAGTTGTTCGGCCACGCTCAGCCCAACTCAAAAGCAGGCAGCCTCGCGACAGCCCCATCCCTGGCAGGTGCTCCTTGCTTCTGTACGGGAGCGGCACCAGGTACGAGAGGGATCGGGCATAACGCAAACCAGCAGTTTCGTGCAGACCAGAGATCGGAACTGAGTAATGTAGACCAATTCTGGTGTTGTGTTTTGCTTCTAAGCACAGCTGTTAAATATGCAGCAAACTCTGAAGCAATCCAAGTGGATCTTTTGATGGAATATTTCTGCTCTTTTTCAACTGATGGTATTAATTGCTTGGGGGGAGGGGGGTTGAGGTTTTCAAATTAAAAGGAACAACCCTGAAATTGTTGCAGCTTTCATGCAAGAGAGATTACTTGTAAAAAGTTGCTTCTTTTTCCCCTCCAGTTTTGCCTACTTAGCATATATAATGAAGATTATTTTGCATTCATTTTTGGCAGGCTTAATGTGGTGCTAATAGGTGTGTATTGGATACCATTTTAACATTATCAGGAGGTTTTAGGTCAGTTCAAACAACAGAAAATAAACAGGGTCTAGGAGGGCTGGGGAGAGAGGAGAGCTGGGTTGTGCCCGCAGCTCTGACAGTGCTTTGCTGTGTGCAGATGTATGAAATTCGCTGTAAGCTTCAGCATTAAACGGGTGTGCGCACTGCCAAAATTAGCAGGGGAGGGGTCTTACCACGACTAATTGAGTTTGTAAGGCGTTTGGAGACCTTCAGATGGAAGGTGCTAAACAAAGTGAAAATTATCATTATTTCTGCTTAAGCGAAACTGCCAAGCAACGCTACTTCAATCACTCATTGTAAATTCAGGTCTGTCTTCTGTTTATAAGTCCACTGTAACCACGCTTAATTTCTGCAGATGTATTTGCTATTCAGGAGCATTTGCTGGTTTGAATAATTTTCAGACAGCGTTTTTAGGAAACACGTTTCATTCCCCTATTCATTATCTGTTACTCCGGATGTGTGATGGGCTACACAAGGCAGCATGTTGTTGTTCCCGCTCGCTGCCTGAATGGCAGAAAGTTTATTAGATGGGAGAATAATGAATAACCAATAATGAATACTCTTGTTTTCATGTGAAAACAGATGAGCGTGTGAAAAGCAGTGCCTCTCCCCGCTTTCCTGCCAACAGATCCCCATTCACAACAATGTTCTCCAGTAGCTAAAAGCAAGCAGACTCTCGATTCAGCCAAATATCTCACCATTCACAAACTCCAGTTTTACTATCTTCCCAGAACTACACACATGCCTGCCCGAAATAGGGTGGCGGCCACTCCAGGGTTGACCTGTTGTCTTTACAAAGATGAGACAATAAAAAAAAAAAAAAAATAAAAGAATGCTCTTGTTTTTACAATGTGTGTCATTCAGCCACAAAAAGCACTTTGGGTTCTTCGGTCTCTCCTGCGCATCAGCAATTTCTGCCTACAGTACAGGATGGGGCTTCTACATAATACCTCATTTTGTCAAACCACTTTGGCCTACAGGACTTCTGCAAGTTCACGTGCCACATCTCTGCTCTGGTGCAAACATCAAACACCCGACAGCAAGTCATGCCAAGGTCTCGTTGTACCAGCCACCACAAAAACATATCCCCTGAAGCCTTCCTCCCCGCTCAAAAATGGAAACTTCAAATTTACACAGCCCCATTTCCTTGCTTCTGTTTTTGCTGACCGCGTGACTCCCAGTTGCATGTAATTATTTTGGTATGCTGGTGTTAATGATGTGTCCAGTTCACTTAGCCTGTTCATCAGTATTGCTGGTCATTTGCTGTTTCTTTGTTTCTTGCCTCCCAAAAGGTCACTACATCATCAGCAAAATCACGCGCGATTCATCCATTATTTATCAAGCTGGGTCTGCTGCTCACCTGTTCCCGATTTCAAGGCCACGCTCCATCCTACATCTCAAACCTACACGTGCCTTCAAGCCCACGCCTACCAGCAGAAAGCATTTACTAAACAGAAATCATGAATTGTGAAAGCGAAGCAGACAGCAATTTGGTATCGTTTTAAACAGCCTGCGTTTCTCAACCTCAGGCCCCATGTCCCACTCCTGCTTTGCTTTCTACTGACCGAATAACTATTTCTAAGTAAATCTATGCAATGAAAGACCTGCCTTTTGCTATTTGGCCTGAGTTGTGGCCTGTTTTAACCCCCCATCAGTGAAGGCAGCCTACATCTGTTATTTCCTTAGCCTAACCAGTTGCTGGGCACTCACCAGGGTTTCCTGTGTGTGGCCCAGCTGCATTTTTGACATCTTCCACCAGAGAATTCATGGAATAGCAACCCTGAGGGAAACACAGATACTGTGAAATGCCCTGTGCAAAATCTGGGTTCCTCATCACACCTCCGCCCGGGTCCAACAGCACCTTCCCAACAGGAGTGCCCCCGCGCCAGTCCTGCCTCTGTGGGACGTTTCTGCAGCCTCAGCAGTCTCTCCAAAGCATTAGGGTACAGGAGATACACAATGTTATCAAAGCTCCATCTGCCTCGGGGGAGTCTTTTAAACCTCAGCCCTTGAGAAGAGCAATAACCTTCAAAAAAAACCCACACGGGACTTATTACAAAAGGGAAATTCTAACCTACAAATAAAGGCAATAGAGGCAGACCTCTGCATCCCAATCGCATCTAACACGGCCTCAGAACAAGCGGAGATGTCCTGATTAGTTGCCAAAGGGGTAAAGGTGATGTCAGCAATCCACTGTGGATCAGAGCCTGTGGTTATGCTGGAGAAGAGCCACCGAGTGTCACCGAGGTCACCCTGGGGCAGCACGGCTCTCCTCTAACCCACCCCCAGGGTTTGTCACATCTATTGCTTGGACTGAAAGCCAAGCCAGAAAAGTGACTCGGAACTGAGCTCCACCAGGAGGGAAGCGGGGAGGAGAGCAATGCCACCGCCACTCTCTGCTCCCCCCCCATTTGTCCTGGTTATCAGACTGGAAAAGATCACCAATTACCCTCTTCCCAACCACCACTGCTCCTGCCAACAAAAGATGAAAAGCACATTTATTTCTCTTAAGTGAGATCTTTTTGTGACACATAAGGACCCTTGTATACATGACAATTACTTGTAAAAAATGTCTCTCTGTCTACAACACATCTGTAAATGGATTTAAGCCCATATAAAGGACGTAAAAATGGCTATAACCGCCCCAGTGTAGCTCCCTGGAAGCTCTCAATGGTGTTTTTTTCACATATATAAAAGCCAACACAGAACAAAAAGGCCTGTCAGCAAAGAAAGGTAGGCTTGCCTTTCCTCACCTAACTAGGGAAACTTAATTTTATTTATTTTTATTGACAATTTCAACAACTATTTCTCAATCATAAAAGTAAAAAGCACCAGCTCAGCTAGTCAGCCCATCATTTCTATTTAGCTTTTTATTTGTGCGAGGAACTCTTTGGAGATGCAATATCTTGTTTGCAGAGACACCCTAGTGGCAAGATGACATTACTCAAACCACCAAACGAGGCTCGTGCAGACAGCGCAGCCTTCTCCTCCAGCACCTCCAGCACTTTATGGATCTCACTATTCAACTTGGGGCTCCTCTGTTCCCCCCACTGCCAACCACATTACTGCCAACTCCTGGCTTTGACATTTAGGGAGGATGAGCAAAGCTTCATTTAAAAACAAATGCTGTCATTGTTTAGCGGGTAATTATTGACCATTGCATCATATTATTATTATTATTATTATTTCTACTATTTATTTTTTTGACAGATTCCCCCCTGGGGTTCTGCCTCACTGACATTCATCACAAACAGCACTATAAGGCACTGTGAGATGTATCTGTGCCTGGATTATGGACATGCCACTCATCCTTCCCTGGCTCAAGGGTTTCTAAGGACCAGGTTTATGCAAGTAGTTGGGAGTCAAAGGATGCATGGAGGAAGAGAGGAATCCACTAGGATTCACCACCTTAGATGTCTGGCTTCCAGATCCCAGTAGAGCCAGTGGTGGATGAGCACCTAATGTGCAAATGCACTGGATGACTCTGGCTTTGAGTCCCCTGGTCCCTCTGTGGGGCCAGTGATGGGTTCAGGGTGCAGCACTTGATGCGAGACTTGATGATCTTAAAGGTCCTTTCCAACTATGATTCTGTGATTCTCAGGCTATGCACAAAGCACAGAGCAAAGACAATCCCTGTCCCAGACCAAGCAGATCAAATCCTTTGACTCATTGTGTTAGAGGCAGCCAGTTACCATCTATAACTGAAAAATTGGGAAACAGAGGCTTGCAGGGATATGTTGCTTTTGGGGAAGGCTCAACTTCCCAGAGCGAGTCCATGCAGCCACAGCGGATAATAAACTCCATGCTGTGCTACCTTGGCATCTGTGCTCTCACACGAAAGCGAGAAAGATTCTCTGCTCCTATTTGCACTCTTAGCCTAACAACAGCGCGGGGTGTCAGGTGTCTGGGAGCTAAAGGCTCCCCTGTCTGCGGCACGGTATTAAAAGCATATGCAATGAGACTGCACCTTCTGTTCGCACTCTGTCAGTAATCCAGGGCAGGCAGGTTTGCTGTTAACCTTCCTAATGGAAAGTCTGTTCAATGGCTTGCTGGCTTTACCTCAGCTGAGTATTATCTGCAAAGATGCAGACTGTTGATTTGTGGGCATCTTCTGAAGTGAGAGCTGCAGAGGCTCAGAAGAAATGATGCAGCCCAGAGCCGGCGCAGGAAGGTGGGTTTTGCCCAAACGCAGGCCAAGCCAGTTCTATGTCATTCCTACAGAAGAAATAACTCGCTTTGGCTGGTTTGGGGAGAGGGGGAAAAAAGAACTTGTCTAGGCTTAATTACAAATTTACTTCTTTTCTTTCCTCTCTTGCCACCCCTGCCCCTCACCCCCTGATAAAATGAGGGTAAAAAGCCCTGCAAATGGCAATATCCAATATTCATTAGTGGCTTGTGAGAGAGACAGAGACACACAACTCATTACTGGGTTCTTCACCTTTACCCTTGACAATGGTTATTTACATAATAGCCTGACCCTCAGGTTACTCTTCATTAACAAACACATGTGCAAACATAGAAGCAGCTGGCTACAACTCATAAATATATATTGTTAACCTTGGCTTAGAAGACTTACTTTCACTTACTAAAGGAAAAAAAAAAAAGAAAAAAAGAAAAAAAGACACTATTTTGCATAGCTATTATCTTATAACCTCAGTAAATGGTACAATGAGCCAGAGGCTCGGCGCAGAGCTGGGTGCACTGGAGCAGACGTGCGCTTGCAGGCCGTGTCTCCACGCCTGCTCTCTAGCGGGTTTGCAAACCAAACATTGTGCCTCATCCCCACCTGGAGCATCTTCCTCCACCCTGTGGGTTCTGTCCCAGCTGAGGGATGAGGCAGACTGTTGGCAGTGGGGGGTAGTGAAGCCAGCACTTCTATTCCCCCAGCTGTCTGGTGATACCAGCTGAGCTAGGGATGGTGGGCAAAGATTCATCAGCTAAGATGAATGGTGCCATTTAAACCTCTGAGCAGAAGTTTCAAACTCCATGTGGAAACATTCCTGTTTTGCAGGTCACACAGACCAGGATGTAGAGCTTTCCTCCATGTGTCTGAAGGCATCTAAAACTGCTCCTGAGACTTCAAGTTCATCATACATCTCTGGGAGCCATCCTCCATCCCTTGGTCTGACATGGATGAAATGTTCCTATGTCTTAAGCCAGGCAATAGCCCCGAGGCAGAGGGAAAGGTGCCCTGGAGCTTTCTGGGGGATGGGCAGGTTTTTGCTCACAGCTCAACTGTGACAGTTCAGCTGCATCTTTCTCAAAGGAGACTCCCAAAGCATTGCTTAGCAGCATTTCTGATAACACATTTCCCACCACCCTTTACCATATTCTCAAAACATAAACCTCTGGATGAACCAAAGCCATGAGGTCTATGATTTTTCAGTATATACTTCAGTGGTCACACATCAGACACTCACTCCCAGAAAGACAAGGCACCACCAGTACCACTTGCAGGAAAGCAGCTTTCGTTTTGGCCATGGCTCCATACGTGTCCAACCAGAGGGGGTCACACAGGTAACTTGTCCCTTTTCTGATGGCAGGAGCCTGGTGCTCAGGCTCTACCAGTAAGCCAGGAATCAATTTTATAAAGTTTTATAAAGATGAGGGAGGTTGTTTGTTTTGAACAGCAGATGTTGCCCAAAGGTATGCTGATTTGAAGGACCGTGGACAGTCACCATGAGCTGCTGACAGAGGCCAGCTGGAATCCCAGCACGGCCAGCTCTCTGCAGACGCAGGATGGTTTCCTGGGTCACAGTGTGACCACCCTGCATTTCAACTCTTCTGAGCTATGATATTTACTCTCTCCAAGTCTTTCCCTGCCCCAGCCTAGATGCCAGTAAGAGGCTCTTTGGAGGCTGTGAGCGGAGAGAACAGCAGCCGGGGACCTGCCTCAAGTTTGACATTTGAGAAACAAAGGAATTGCTTAATGAGAACTTAAATGAGGAGAAGGTGCAATTGAAAGAGAATTATATCTAGTGTTTACAGAGTACAAATGTTAATTGTGTTTATGTATCAAAACCTGAAATTAACAACTCAACGTTGCAAAATCTTGCAAGAAAGCCAAACCCCGCTGTTCGAGGCACTCTGTGTTATCCAGCACAAGTTGCTCAGAAGCCTTTTTACCTATTCACTCAGTATTTCCAAACCAATTACTAGCTTACAGTTTGCAAAGCAGGCTGACACTTGGGGTTTCAGGCAGGGACTTCCTTCAGTCCCACTACCAATCCAACTATGTTTTAATTTAGTGAAGAGGGAAAGCATATAATTTTTTAGCTCCAGGGAAGCCAGAGGCAATCACAAATATCCCTTGAGCTGAGCCAAATTCTTCAGTTTAAAGAAGCAGCCCATTCTATTGCAATAATTGGACTTTAGTGTCCCTTTCATTTAAAGAAACAACGGCTGATCTGGAGAGTTGATGGCTTGGACATGGGGCGTTTCACCTCTGGGACCCGAGTCATAGACCTAACTATAATTGGATGAACCCAGCATAGCAAGTGCCTCACTTACATGCAAATAATAATCATAATAATAAATACATTCATAATAACAACAACAATAGAACCGGGCTGTCCAGGGCAGTGGTGGGGTCTCCATCCGTGGAGGGTTTTAAAAGTCATGGAGTTGCGGTGTTGAGGAACAGGGTTTAGTGGTGGACTTGGCTGTGCTGGGTTAATGGTTAAACTCAATAATTTTAAAGGCCTTTTCCACCTTCAACAATTCTATGATTCTATAACAACGATAATAATAGCTATTATTAAAATCAGCCCAACAAATCAGAGATCCTTCCTAGTTGGGCCTTTGTTAGCATTCATCGTCTGGATGACGCCACATCAAGACAGACCTTGGAAAAATACAGCTTCAGGTTGATGAAGTAGACATGGGTGAAGGACGGAGCTTTTGAGTAGGGCAAAAGCTGCTGTGACCACCAGTGAGGCTGGATACATAAACCCATACAACACCTCTGTACTACTTCAGAACAGAAAGGAAAACGTCTTTGGCTGGAAGGATTGGCCAAGAGAGATATCCTTGGAGATTAAATGAGCAGATGGGAACCACTGTTCTAAGATAAAGTTGAGAATACTTATTAGAGAGGAAGCCCAAGAAATTAAGCTTCTTACAATATCAGGGTGATAGCTGAGCTTCAGAGAGAAGCTGAGAGTCTGAGCAGGATTCACCACAAGCATCCCACCAAGCAACTGTGGGACAAGCCCCTCAATAACAACAACGTGCCGCACCTCCTGCCAAAGAGGCTTTAATTGCCCTGCAGGCAGCGATTAGAGAATCCTCATCCCATCCCCATTGGAGCACCAGGAAGATGAAGAGACTTGGCCAGGGTCCCACTGGGAGATTCTGTGGCAGCCCTGGGAGGAGAAGGCAGCTCTCCCCGGCGTGCCCCAACAAACCACGCTTCCCCCTGCGCCAAGCAAATGTCAGCCCAAAATTAGATATGGTACTGGTACTTATAAATCCAAGTTAGAAAATGCCATCATGTATTTTTAATCCAACCGCCTCGTCACTGCATAATTAAAATGAAAGGATTGCCGAGTTTGACTGGCATTTGTAAGTAGCATGTGAAAGGGGCTAATAGAGGGAGAAAATTAGCCGCATTTATCATCTTAACTACATTCATATTACACTCACGATCCAATTGTTTAAAAATTGGGCTTTTAGAGCAGGTCCTTTTGAAAGTTTAAGCATTCCAAACAACTGTGATTTATTCTCAGAACAAACATTACCTTAAGAAAGATTTATTCTGTAGCCTTTGTGAACTGTAAAAAGGAATGGACTTTGCTGCATGGGTTTCTGGTAAGCACAGCCAACACCAAAGCCAGTCAAGATACAGTTTGTGTCTTACACCAAGTGCTGGTGATTGGGAAAAAAAAGTAGAATTTGAACCCATTCAATGTTTGAAAAAATCTTACAAAACATAACCTGAGGGTTTTGTCACAGGGAAATAAAAATTTCAAAGCATTCAAAATTTGAGGTGAGATTTTAAAAAAAAAAAATATATCTTACCATCCTTCTACTCCAGTTTTAGATTATTGCTTAGCATTTAAGTAATGGCAGCAAGTTCTATGTTTTAATGACATATTACAACATACGACTTGAAACCTTGCTGCATTTTTGTTTTTAAATCAGTCAGATCATCTGTTACTCAGCCCCGACTGAAACACATTATCCAATTCACAGCAATTCCCATTTACAATGTAATGAAAACTCGCAAGTGAAAGAAAATATAAAAATTCAGGAGAAGGGAAGCACACACCAAACTCACCATAATACAGCTGAGAAAACCTGACCTACAGATGCAGATATCTCAAGTAGTACTAAATGCCAGCATCCCATAAATGACTAAACAGTGACATTAATAAAATAACTATTTTTAGGCCATATTGTGATAACTCAGGGGTTATTCAGTACCCTGTCCTAACATAAATATGAAAAAAAAAAAAGTTTTCAGATGCTTTGTGTGAAGCTAGCAATCACAAAATGTCACAGTTTTATAAGATAATGCTTTGTTTCATACTGGTTTTGCACACTTTTCACTGAACGCTCGAAGTGGTATTTCTGAATAAACCCCATTGTTTTAACTCTAACTTTTGACTATGCTAAACCAATGCAAACTTGAAAAGAAAGAAAACAAAAAATTCCCTATGACTTATTGCTGGTGTTAGTGCAAAGCTCCTCCGGCCTGTGCCGGGCTCCGTGGGCAGCTGAAGTACAGGCTCTTGCAGCTGTGTTACCCGTGGTCCTGCTCCAGCCCAGGCACAGCATGAATTTAGAGAAAATCTCCCACAGTCGGAACCTTCCACACAAATTTCCACCTCTGGAGTCCTGCCTGCTCTTAGTCCACCACCAGTCCCCAGGGCAGTTTCCTCCCCAATTAGTTTTTACCATTCCTTTTGATCCCAGGATGACCTGAGAATTTATTCTGCTGCTGAGATGCTTCCTCTGCACATTGGCAGCAGGAGATGGTGTCAGGAGCCAAAGTTTCCCTACCCACTCTGCTAATGTGAACTCCAGGGAGATGGGGGTTGATGTTCTCCAGGAGCTGTCCTAGCAAACCTGCAATTTCAAATCAGTTGACAGTCAAATGTGTCTCAATATGGATGAAGATGCTCGAGAACAGGTCACAGACTCTTCTGCAAAACTTGGTGTTTCACCAGTGCAATGTCACCTGGATGTCTGGAGACAAAAGTCATTCCAGCAGTTACATCATGGCTGAGACAGAGTCACCCACCCACTCCAGTGCTGTGAAGTCCACCTCTTCTGTAACGCCGAGAGTCACCCACTGTCTCTGCGAGCAGCACCCTCTTTTCTCACAGCAATGTGGAGAAGAGGAATACACTAAAGTGGCAAAAATGTTTGTAGGAGAGTAAATCCCAAGACAGCTTTGGGATTCATTTCACTCAAGACCAAAGCTCTATAGAGGCTGTGACATCTGCAGGTCCCTGGTCAGGCAGGGGTGGCCCTTCCTACTAGTGAAGGTGGCAAAGAACTGCTTCATTTCTCCTGCTCCTTGATGGTGGAAAACAAATTTCAGAGGCAGACTGGTACCTCTTTTTCCAGACCGACCACCTTGATCTCTGCAGAAGCTCCTGCTCCCGGCTGCAGCTCACCCAGCTGCCAAGACGAAAGGCTCCCCTTCACCCCCTCCCTCCACCCCTGTCCCAAACACACGGATTTTGCAGCTTTTCATTCATACTTTGCGAGAGCAATCTGTTTTCTAATTAAGCCCACAGTGTACACCCAAGCGAGAGTGAAAGCGTGCAATTAGCCCTGAGTCATCGTTTGCATTCATTTCCCCAACTGCAAGCTGCCAGTCCTCCAGCGATAGAGATGTCGCTTCCAAGGCAAAGCATTTCAGACCGGCTTGCTGGGAGGAGTCACTGACCCACTCAGTAATTACTCATGCTAACAGCTTAACTAACATGCAAATTCCTCTGCTGACTGACAGGTAAACAGTGAGGTGGCCTTGCCTGGGTTTGGGGAGAGTGGCAGGGGCGGAGTAACATAGATGTAAAAGCTTGTGTCAAATTCCAGATCTAACGTGGCTTCAAAATGCATGCGACATGATTCATTAGCCTTATTTCATGCCAGGATCACAAAGTTGTGGTTGCTATGTTAATTGAGGAGGAAGGAACCAGGGGGGACTTGCTGGCACAGCAGCTCCCAGGCCACCCCGCAGCACCCACACTCCTGCTGCAGGGATGTTTGGCACTTCAGCTGGCACTCTGCCGTTGAAGGGAAGGGAACTCTGCTATCTTCTGCTCTGCTAATTCAAAGCAGCGTACTGGAGAGGCCGCAAGTCACCTCCCAGGAGCTGAAAGCTGCAACAGGGGCTGCTTCTTCTCCAGCATCCTCCACCCCTTCCCACAGCCAGGCTAACCACAGCTCCTCCAGTGCTCTGCTGTTCACGAAGGCGGTTTGAAAGCAGCAAGAAAAAGGCTGGAGCAGGTTTTGAGCAAACAAATCTCCCAACTCTTGTCATATTGATCCTTGCAGCTGTGCTTACCCATCCTGACGTCCATCAGCTCTCCCCTCACTCTCTCCTCTAACACACTGGTTGCTGTGACCAGCCCAGCATTCGTAAAACTAGCTCAGCTCTGGTTTTATGAAGAGGCCAGGGCAGGCAATGAGGCTTATGCTAGATGAGGTGGAAGGGAGGAAATCGCAAATATGAATTTAAACCATGTTTTAGAGTGATCTAAAGCAGCCTCTAAGCCCGACAGCTCCCTCATTTCCTGCTCCTCACAGAGTTTCTACCCTGACGTTTGTTGACCTTGGCTTGTATCCAAGAACCCGAAGAAATTGTACAAATCCTCCCGCACCACAATGCAATGCAACCTCTGAACACTAACAGGGTTGGAAAGGAGGCACGACAGGGAAGAGTGCTCCATTAGCATCCTTAAAGCATGGGTGAAACTGAGACAGGACCTCACACATCCAACACCAAGCAGTTGTGCCTGGCTGCCGAGTGCTAGCTCAGGTCTGCTGAGAAGGATTTTATTACTGACTTTACAGGGTCTGGAGACAGCATGGGCCAAGGTGCTGTGGTGCTGGGTGAGCATAGTGGCAGATTCAGAGGCTGCTCTTTCCCAAGAGCCATCCCCAACATTCTCACCTGCACAGTGAGCTCAGGCTTTAATGGAGGAAAGAAAATAAGGGGCTTACTCAAGGCTGCACAGCACAGTGCCTCATTTCTCCTCATCTCACTGACAAACTCTGCAACTTCCTAAAATGAGTTAAAGAAGGAGAAAATATCCAAGAACAAGAGAGCAAAGCAATCCCAAACTTTGCCTGCTGCCTGCAGAGGAAAGGGGCACCCACAGCACCCCCCAGCATGAAGCAAAGATCCCCCCACCATGGGGCTGAGGAGACCTCAGAGAGATCAGTTAGCTCAGGGTGGGCTTGGGGGCTGCACAGCACTGCGACAGACAAATAACAGCCTCATCTGCCAGCCCGGGGCCAGGAGCCACCGCTGCTGGGCCGGTTCATCACTCCTTACATCCCTCTCCCCATGTATTTATTTATTTTAAGTGGCTGTCAAAAACATCTGTCATATGTAGCAACTCAAGGGGGACGGGGAGAGGGGACTGAGCTGCGCCGCTCGCAAGGCTCCTTGTCACAATAACCATCTTCATTTTCATTTTATTTATTTATTTATTCGGGGGCAAACCTCCGGCGTCAGGGTTCTGCGCAGAGCCTGCTTACAGCTCCAAAAAGCACCTCTATTATTCTCAGGCCATTTGGTAGCGGTTGCCATGGAGATCAAAAGCAAAATGGCATGCAAATCAACACGAGCCCCAGCGTTCAATAACAACGGGAAAAGGGCAGCCGGATAAGATGACGAAGAACAAAAATAAAAACCTCCAAAAAAACCCAACGCACTTGAAATGCTTCAACCTGAGTCGCTGGCTGTGATTAGAACTAGAAGGCAAGAAAACTACCCTAATGGGTTACACCAAAGGACTCGAAAATACATCTCTGTTGTGACCTATCTGATGTTTTCAATATAAACCTCCCATGCACACACATGCCCACATATGTACACACATTAAAGTGGAGCAAATGCTTTTCAGTGATAAATTTATGCAATGATTTTCCCCCACAAACCCTTTTGGTTTTGTTTTTGTTTTTAATTGGAGACTACCCATACATAGCTGTCAGGTTCCTGGTGTATCATAACTGAATCTCTTCCCAACTCTCCTTTCCCCCTTCTCTTCTCTGGGGACGGGTGACGCATGCTGCAATTTCAAGCTGTGCTGCTGAGCGCCAAACGGCTACTCTCATCCGGGCAGAAGTACAGGCAGGAGTACAGGCAGGAGCACTGCTCCTTGGAGCTGCTTGTGTACGTTCACTTCTGCCTAGCTGAAAAATTCACTTGTGCCAGCAATTTCCCCACTGCTCAGGAGCCTGCGGAGAACAAGCTCCACGAAGCCCAAGCAAATTGCACCCAAATGTTAAGAACTAGCATCAACAGCCTGTTTTATTCACAACTTTCACCCTTAGGTGTTGCAAGCACGAAGATAAATGTAGGGGTGTGAATGCAAACGTTCAGAAACGAGATTTTTGGGTACTCTGGGGCTGGCTGCCTTGTGATGTGGGCTATGTTTCACTCCAGGGCACACAGGACCCCAGGCTGCTGCTGCAGAGGGAGGGTGCTCACTTAACGAGCAGCCCTTGAGTATTTTGTTTTCCATTCATTGTTAACGGGTAAACTCAGCCCTTCACACAAATCAACCCTGCTTTGAAGATAGAATTACTCATTTTTCACAGGCCTGCCCACAGCATTACAACTGCACTACTTAGTGCTTCAGAAATATGAATGAATTTATTATGTGCCACACCAGGCAGTACTGATATCGTAGCCCTCATTTTTACAGAAAGGGAACAAAGACTTGGGAGAGAAAAGAATCAGGGATTTGGGATATTTGGGTTTCTTTCTCAGGTATGTAGTAGCATTAGACAACAGTGCCCATGCTCAAAGGACATGTCCAGCCAGCTCCACTCCCAAATCAGAGCCCAGCAGCTCAAGCCAAAAAAAGGGCAACATATAATTGAGTGCCCATCAGTGAAAAATCTGGCCAAGGGTTTCAAGTGAGTCATGTGAACTGTGATTTTCCAAAGGCTTCAAACTTAGACTAGCAAAAGACAATGTTGTTCCACAAAAGCCAGATCCTGCCAAATTCCAGGAACCTTGTCCAAAATATTTTGGGTACATTTATTCACAAGGACCTCAGAGACTGCTGGATGTGACTGAGCTCTAGCGAAGCAGATCTCAAAGGAAGGGCCTGATTCTTCCTATTTAGCCACAAGATTTGTTTTCTGGAAGTGGTGCAAAGGAGAGGGAAGGCTTATGGACAAATTAGTCCCTAGAACAGAGGAGGTGCCCTTAGCTCAGAGTAACCTCTCCAGCAATTCACTCACATCTAAGTGAGAATTACACCTACAAAGGGCCATGGCTGCTTGCTGTCCAAAGGGCACGTAAACACCCACTTCTTGAAAGCTGTCTGAACTTTCTAAAGCACCATAAATTCCTGCTTTGTTTTTAGCAAGCTCTTTATCAAGGCCCATATGCTGTCCATACCCACCACTTCTCTGTCCCTTAGCCCAGTGCTATAAGCACACCTAGGACTCCCAGCCTGCTGAGCAGGAGCCACAACGTGATGGGATCTTTATCAAGTCCTTATTCTGAACCTATTTCAAGGCCCTCAGATGGAAAGTGCTGCAGAAATACTGAATTATTGTCACCAAAGACACCACAGAGTCAAGCACTGTGCAGCGAGGGACGAAGCGAGAGGCTCTGAAAAGGGGTTTTAAGTGGCTTTGGCAGAGCAAGTGAGCATTTTGCTGTTCATCGAGGAAACTCACATTCTGGGCACCACAGCAGGGAGAAAGGGTTTTAGGGGCACAGTAAGAGGAGTGGGAAGACCCTGTGCTGTGTTCTGCTGAGTGCCATCCTGGTAGATGCCGTGTGCCAGGGAGAGCTGTGCGCTGGCTGCAGAAACTGTCCTGGGATGAGTAAAACATGAAAAAGTTGCTGCCTTGAAGGCTGGTTGGTTTTGGTTTTGCTTGAATACTGCTTTTATTTGAAGCCAGACTCATTACTAGCAGGATTCAGACTGAGAATGTTTCAAACTCTCCATCCTGGTTTTGGGACATTCATTTCCAGGCTGCTACAGCTCTGAAGACAAGGCATGAGTTTGTTTCCAGCAGCGTATTTGGCTGAGAGCTCTTGAATCAAGCAATTCAGAACTGCGTGTTTCTAATGCAAAAATGGCATTCCTCCTCCTTACATGAGCCAGTAAAGTCTTCTTTGCAGTGTTAATAACAATCTATTTCTGTGCAAAAGCTTTTAACCTTTGTCACTTTGAAGCATCGCAGTGCCATGAAGCTCTGCCACATCCTGGGTCCATGTACAGCAGCGTGTGCCTCCTCGCACCACCCATCACAAGACCCTGTCCACCTCCTCAAGGGCATTTTTAAACCCAGGCTAAGTCTCCACTTGCCACTGCCTTTGCATTACTGAAGGAGTTAATTTGGAGCCATCTCCTTTGCCTCACTGGCATTGGAGCCCCTTGCTGAAACGCAGCGGCAGCGTGAAACGCACACCTTCCTAATTACGTTTATTCACAGAAATCAAAAGGAGAGGGAAGCAGTTGAGTAAAGGTCACATTAATAATACAAGCTGAAAGAAAGTCGGTGGATATATATTTTTCATTAAAGACACATTTGACTGAAGGGGACTTTTTGGTTTTGGATTGACAGTGCTTCTCTGGGAGGCCATCAATACAGTTGGAGAGCTTTAGCTATTTTTCTTGTCATCGCCTGCTGTCTGCTGGAAAACTGCCTCCTTACCAAGAAGCGCCAACGCCACTCTTTGCGCTCACACCACTTACATGGCCAAGGTATCACAGAAGAGGCATTTCTGCCTCCATCACAGCTGTATAATTTGTGCCAACCTCTACTTCTACGTGCCATGGTGACTCCTACAACGCCCTGTTTCACATGCCCAGCCCCAGACAGGGCTGCTGTAGCTCCAGTAAGAGCCCTCAGTGGATAAAACTACCACTTTGCTGAACCACTGTCATCAAAATAATCACCTGAGAATAATCTCTCAGGTTGCCAGATCCACGTTCAAACACCGGAACCTTCATCCTTGTCATCTTAGGGACCAACCAGTCCTGTAATCCAACCTCACCATGCTGTTCACAGAGCACCAAGTGGACTGAAGAGACCTGTGTAATGACATACGGTCATTTCAGCTCCATTTTCCTAAGCACAAAATGGCAATAAGCTGAGATTTAAAAACCTATTTGTTGGATTTGGATGGCTAATAATGCCAACAGGAATGAGGTGGCCAGCTCTACAACACCCCATCCAAATCCCCTCTGCTACACATCGAGTTTTCCCACACATCTCAAATATGAAACTCCCTCAACTTCTTGTTTTTCCATTTGTTCCCATTTTCCCCAAAGCACCTTTTCTTCAAGCCTACCATGCAGTACCCCTCCAGACCACTTCAAGGCTGATGATCCTGAACTGGAAGGTCCAGCCATCATGAGAAGTACCAAAAAAGCTTCAGGGAGCTGCTTAACCTGACAGCTACCACAGGCAGCCATCTCCGTCACAGCTGCCTGAACAATACATTTGCCAATTAAGTTAATACACTCAAATCCCTCCTATCCACCAGAAAGGGCAGAGCAAATCCAGGTGAAAGAGAGCGGAGTCTTACAAGTCTCCTATGTGTCACACAGCAGAAGAACCAAGAGAAAAAAGAGAAGGAAAAAAAAAAAAAAAAAAAGAGAGGAAAAACCCCAGTGAAATCCACTATTAATTAGCATGAGATATTGGGGGCCTTGTTTATACCTTGTCCTGCAGCTCTTCAAGGAGGGCAGGGGCAGGAATACATCCAGGAGTGGGTACATGACATGTCTCCCTGCAATGCTGGCTGCTGAGCTGCTCTGCAGTTATTTTGGAGGGGGCACAGCTAAAACTCCCCTACAGACCTACTTGGACCCTCTGAGGGCTGGGTGTACATGGTGCTGAGCTCCCTGGTTCAGAGGCACGGTGGTGCCACAGTAGCTGTGGAGGGCTGTGGATATGGAGCCAGCCCTTATGGTAAAGGCTGTTCCTGAAGCCCCCCTATTGGAGATAAACTGGATCCCTAGAGTAAAATATTTCAAAGTGGAAGAACAGCTTATGTGCCTCAACCCTTCACTTTTTTTTTCTGCTACCAAAAGACACTCAACCTAATGAAAAAAAAAAAAAAAAAAAAAAAAAAAAAAAAGAAAAAAAAAAAAGAAAGGGAAAAAAACCCACGTTTGTTATTCTTATGTCTGTGCTTGGTTTAGGTCATAGCTCCTGACCAATGTAGACACCAGCAAGGTAGGTCTGAGAGCTGCTTCCTGCTCATGAGCATCCTCCATGTCCAGGGCTGTGTGGGGGCTGCCTTGGGTCCTCATCACAGCTCATTTGGCATAGGGCAGTGATGTCCCTACCATCCCCCAGTGGAGACAACATCCTCCTTGAGCTGCTTGACGCAAAGCCACCAACAGAAAGCAGCTGGCTGAGGACAGCTGGTGCAACCAGTGCCCCACAGGGACAGGGCCCACCCTTGGGTGGACAAGCAAGAGCTGTAGCAAACATGACCCAGCTGCAGAGAAAGGCTGAAGGAGATAGGTTTTGGTCTGCAAAAGGCTGAGAAGGGATGGTATAATCAGGGCTGCATGAAGCTAGCAGGCAATTGTTTCCCATGTCCTTAGGGGCATCCCAAAGCCATCAGCTTAATTTGCAGGAAGGACTTAAAGGAATAAAAATATATACGCACTACAGATTTTGACCTATATATTAAGTATATATACACCTAGTGTCGTTTCACCTGCATATATTCACTGTATAATTAATAAACATAAAATACTTTAATCTCTCTATATGAATAATAAATACATTTATTAAATGTATAATTAATACATCTTCATGTGCACACACACGTACATGTAAAGGAAACTCCTTTCTGTCTGGTGGCTCTGGTTAAGTCCCAGAACCAGCTGCATGGGGGAGCTGTGGGACTCGCTGCTTTGAAGGTTTTTAAGAGAAGGTTGGACAAGAGCATCTCGGCAGTGCCCCTCCTGAGGCCTGAGGAGCATCTCTGGAGGACAAGGAGACACAGAGCTCTGCCCTACCTCAGCTTGCGGTCCTGCTGCTGCCTACTATTTATTTCAGATTTTTCTATTAAAAATAATAATAAAAAAAAGGTTTTTTAAAAAAAAGCCCTCAGCAAAGAGTAACAACTGACAAGTACCAACTGCAAGACTGTTTTGCCCCTCCGGCAGGGTTGTACTGGGCAAGGAAAATCTGTGTATGGTGGACAGGGCAAGCACCCACCTCAGGTATAATGGATAAAGAAACAGTGGCCCTGGGACAGCTCAAGCAGGTTGTGATAAATAAGAGACCACAGCCCTGACACAAAGTGTTCCATGGAGCAGCACTGGAGATATCCTCTTTCGTTCATTGGCCCAGGCTTCTCTGCAGGGTGAGGAGGAGGAAAATGAGCCATGCTGAAGAGATGTGACACTACATCTCCCCAAAGCAGACCAAACCCAGCCATGGGGCTGGGCAAAAGGCCTGGTAAAGGATGCAGGAATGGGAAAGGGGTCACCAGCAGCCACTGAACCTCAAGTGAAGGATGCTTCATGGACAGGAGTGTGACCAGGCATGGGCTACGAGTGGAGGAAAAGGCTGCTCTGGTCTGGTCTGAGGCGACCCCACAGCCCCAGGCAGGGCAGCGAGAAGAGAGAGGCAGCAGCTCTCTGTGAAATCCTTCTCTCTCCTTCCTGAGCCACAGGCAAAGGACGCAATAGATTGTCAGTGGCTGATGTGTGACTAAAATAGGGAAGAAGATACAGTAAATAATGGAGGCAAAACACTTCCACATGGGGGAGGGGGGGAAATTTCAGTAAAATATCACCATCCTAGCAGAAAACAGAACTGAAATGAATTAGGGGGACAGTTAAAGCATGGGACTCATATATAACAGCAGAAGGTCTCATATTTATCAAGAGATGTGACCAATTTGCTGCATGAAGCAGAGACATCTGTCAACTCTATGAGCTGCAATTAGCTGCTACTCTGCTACCCAAAAGAGGTCACTGAAAACTACAGGTTCTCCCTTCCTAAAGGAAAAACTCCCAGGCTCTGCATTTCCATTAAGAGCAATTGCAAGTTTGGTCTTCAACATGATTGAATGATCTGGCGGAGTGATGGCCTTTGTAGGTCTTGTAGTTTGTCTTGTGGAATACCAATTACAGTCATTTTAGAAACATGACACAGTCCCGCCAGCTCAAGGATGAGCAGCATTGCCCTCCTGCCTCCTCCTGCGGGGGTCCGCACCGGGCACCAGTGGCTGTTCACAGGACTGGCGCTTGATATTTTAAAATTACCTTTCATTAATTAGTCTTACGGCTTACAGCATCACTTTAGAGAGCAGGCATCGTGGGAGGTTTTGTGCACAGCTCTAACCCATCACCTGTGCTAGCCATAGGTCCTCCTGCCCTCAGCACGTCCCTGACTTCCGCAGGCATCCCCCATCACTCCAGGTCCCATTGCTGCTGGCACCATCTGGGCTTTACAACCGAAACAGCATCTGGAGCTTTATTTTCTGATCATATGTTGAGGCCCCTTTTCTTCAGCAATGCAGGCGGCTTCTGTGCCACAATCTGAGAGCACATCTCTAACAAATAATTCACACAATGAGTTTCACTTCTGCTCACAAGCCGCCTGCAAGCTGCAGCTTTCCTCAAGCTGAGCTAAATTTCCCCCCTACTTTATGCAAATATTGCATAGCCTGGCACCAGTTTACAAACTACACATTGCACCGTCCCGAGTGCACTTGGGGTCCCCACAATGTTTCCCTGCATGGTGCTTGAGAACTGGTTTCTGGTGCCAATATTTGTGATCAGACTTCAGTCCTCGCTCCCTCTCTTCCAGAAGAGCTGGAGACACGTGCTGCCTCCCTGCACCAAGTTGGTGGGGAGAATTACCAGCAAAACCCCAAAGGGGCCCAAAGACAGGCAAAGGGAATTGCTTCCTGTTTTGAACTGCTAATTGCAGAACGGGATGAAGTCATGATCAGACTACAGAGGGAGGGGAGGGAGATGGCAGATAAACAGGTCTCTGAGTTCATGCGCTGCATCAGGTGGTGCAAACAGATGTGCTGAGGCTGCTGCAGAGCCCGTCCTCCCCCTTCCCACTCACATCAATCCAGCCCATGTCTGCACCACCTTTTAAAAGCAGCTCTCTCTCACTCTCAACAAATCTTCGCTGCACACATCAGTAATATCAAATTAATTCAATTGAATTAATAACAGTAATTAATTCATGCATATTAGCATAACACCATGCATCATAGATGGAGGCTAATAAATGCAATACTGATTTTCTTAATCGACTTCTTCAGTTGCCATGTGTCTTAGTCAAAGGGAAGCTGTGGGGTCTTCCCCTCTTTTTCAAATGCAGCCAAGAAAAAAAAAAAAACAAAAACGAAAACCAAAAAACCAACCAACGAACCACCTAAGAGACCCAACAGTATTTCTGATTCAGACTGTACTTCTGCAATAAACAACAACCACCACAGGCTTTGCTCTCTCAACTGCCCGCAACCCAGCCAGGTCACAGGTTGTGGTCTGAGGATATTTAAAAGTCACCCTGCAAGTGTCCCCCTGTAAGGCTGTCTAACAGAGACTCTGCCCCAAAAGCAGGGAAAAGAGCAACAGTGGCCAACGACCACTGTAATAATCATATATCTGGATATTATTTTCTTCCCTCACACATGGTTATTAAGAGACGATGCAGGTCTTAAAGCTAGAACCTTTTGCTCTGGGAAAATTATATGTGACACTTTACATACGGATTAGATAATTAATGTATGTCCTGATTTCTTCCACCATAACGTAGAAAGGGTGAGAGCAGCGCTATAATTCCAGATAATTAAAGAGCGATCGAGTTACAGAAGCTTCCACTGCGGAGGGAGCGCTGCCCGCTGTCATTAGCAATGGCCGAGCCCCGGCTATTCTTCACCCCCCG
>JAAGNO010002573.1:3472-27422 GCA_033439905.1 Ceryle rudis
GGTAGTCTCAAGATCACATGCCCTGGTGCTCATGGGTGACTTCAACCACCCCGATATTTTCTGGAAAGGCTACACAGCTAGACACACAAAGCCCAGGATGTTCCTGAAGTGCACCAAAGATAACTTTTTGACACAGGAGGTGGAGGAGCCAACAAGGAGAGGTGTGCTGTTGGACCTTATACTAATGAACAAATATCTGGTTGGGGCTGTGGCAGTTGGGGGCAGCACTGACTGTAGTGACCATGAGATGGTGTTCAGTATCATTCAAGGAAGGAGGCAGGCAATAAGTAGGAGTGCAACCCTGGATTTCAGGAGATCTAAATTTGCCCTCTTCAAAGACCTACTTGGAGGAATCCTCTGCACTAGGACTCTAGAAGATAGGGGAGCCCAAGAAAGCTGGTTAATATTCAAGTAACACTTTCTCCAAGCTCAATATCAGTCCATTCCTTTAAGTAAGTGGAGTATAAAAATACTGTCAGAGTATGTAGGGATGCAACAAGGAAGGCCACGGGCCTCGTGGAATTAAATCTGGCAAAGGAAGTAAAAGAGAACAAGAAGGACTTCAAGTACACCAATAACAAAAGGAAGACCAGGGAAGATATGGGCCTGCTGCTGTATGAGGTGTGTGCCCTGGTGACAGAGGATGCAGAGAAGGTGGAGTTACTGAATGTCTTCTTTGCTTCACTCTTTACCACTAAGACCAGCCCTCAGGAATCCCAGTCCCTGGAGGCAAGAGAGAAAGTGTAAAGGAAGGAAGACTCTCTACTAGTTAATAACAATTGGGTTAGAGACCATTTATGCAAACGGAACACTTGCAAAATCATGTGCCCCAATGGAATCCACATATAAGTGCTGAGGGAGTTGGCTGATGTTGTTACTAAGCCACTCTCCATTGTTTTTGAAAGATCATGGAGAACAGGAGAGGTGCCTGAGGACTGGAGGAAAGCCAATGTCACTCGAGTCTTCAAAAAGGGCAGGAAGGAGGACCCTGGTAATTACCGGCCAGTCAGCCTCACCTCTATCCCTGGAAAGATGAATAAACAGCTCATTCTGGAGATCATCTCTAAACACGTGGAGGAAAAGAATGTTATCAGGAGTAGTCAGCATGGATTCACCAGGGGGGAAGTTATACTTGACCAAACTAATAGCCTTCTATAATGGTGTGACTAGCTGGGTAGATGAGGTGAGAGCTGTAGATGCCTATCTTGACTTCAGCAAGGCTTTTGATACTGTCTCCCATAACATCTTCCTGGGTAATCTCTGGAAGTGTGGATTAGATGAGTGGACGGTGAGATGAGTTGAGAACAGGCTCAGTGATTGAGCTCAGAGGGTTGTGATCAGTGATGCAGGGTTGAGTTGGAGGCCTGTTGCTAGTGGTATTCCCCAGGGGTCAGTACTGTATCCAGCTTTTTCAAGATCTTCATCCTGGATGAAGGGATGGAGCATATCCTCAGAAAGTTTGCTGAGGATACAAAACTGGGAGGAGTGGCTGACACACCAGAAGGCTGTGCTGTCTTTCAGCAAGACCTGGACATGCTGGAGAGTTGGGCAGAGGGGAACCTAATGAAGTTCAACATGGGCAAGTGTAGAGTCCTACACCTGGGAAGGAATAACACCATGCACCAGTACAGATTAGGGGTTGACCTGCTGGAAAGCAGCTCCACAGAGAAGGACATTAGGATCCTGGTGGACAATAGGTTATCAATGGCACAGCAATGTGACCTTGTGGCAAAGAAGGCCATTAGTATCCTGGGGTGAACTAAGAAGAGTGTGACTAGCAGGTAGAGGGAGTTCTCCTCCCCATCTTATCTGCCCTAGTGAGGCCACATCTGGAGTACTGTGCCCAGTTCTGGGCTCCCCAGTTCAAGAGAGACAAGGAGCTACTGGAGACAGTGGAGCAGAGGAATAAAGGGATGATTAGGGTACTGGAGCATCTCTCTTATGAGGAAAGGCTGAGAGACCTGAGGCTGTTTAGCCCGGAGAACAGAAGACTGAGAGGGGATCTTATCAATGTTTATAAATATCTGAAGGGTGGGTTTCAAGAAGATGGGGCCAGTCCCTTTTCAGTGGTGCTCAGTGACAGGTCAAGGGGCAACAGGCACAACCTGGAACCCAGGAAGCTCCACCTAAACAGGAGAAGGAACTTCTTTACTGTGAGGGTGACAGAGCACTGTACTAGGCTGCCCAGAGAGGCTGTGGACTCTCCTTCTCTGGAGACTTTCAAAACCTGCCTAGACTTGTTCCTGTGCAACCTGCTCTAGGTGGTCCTGCTTTGTCAGGGGGGTTGGACTAGAAGATCTCCAGAGGTCCCATCCAATCTCTATCATTCTGTGAAATTGAGAAGTCCCTATTAAAAAAAAAAAAAAAAAAATGGGTAGGACAAAAATATCTGGAATAGTAATTTTTAATTGCTACTTCTATTGGTCTAAATTTGAAAAGTAGTCTACATATCTAATGACTTGACAGTAAGCAAAGTGTCATAAATGAAAATTATATTGGTTATTGAGATCTTTTTAAGCTTATTTTGAAGTTTTATAATAGGTTCTAATCATGTTTTGAAGCTTCTCTCTGCAAGCATAAGGACTAGAAAATGATTTTTGTTTTTAGAGACTCATGTAAATAGTTTTCTTCAGTGAGCTCAGTTTTTAGGAAGAACTCCAAATATTTTCGGACAGTATAATTATCAGAATTGTTGATATTGTAATCGGGTCCAAATGTAGTTCTCAGCTGCTGTCAAGTATGCAACATACATTAAATCAGTCATGACAATTTCACAACGCACTTCAGTATTGAAGAATGAGATGCATTTTCTGCAAGCAAAAGGTACATTATTTGAAAAGCTACTTGTTACTGCATAGAAGAGTTTCCTCCCACATCCCTCTTGACTCTCTCCACTTGAAACCTGTGACAGTTTTAAAGTAGCAGCATATTTGTCCTTATTACTTGTAATTTGAAAGGTAGGGCAAGAATTTGGGAGAAGTGGTAAAAAAGAAAAAAAGGTAATGATGGTGGTGTGAGACAGAGAAGAAGGTAGAATAATAAATTGTGTTGTGGGAATCAAAGTTGTTGTCTTGTGATGGTAAGAAACACCATTTTCCTCCTTTTTTTTTTTTTTTTTTTTTTTAATTAACACATTTCAGATGACCTGAAACTTCTGTTTAATGTTTTGACTCTGTGCCAAACATTTGCCTTTTAACTCTAACATTATCAGCCTTCTAGTTAAATATGATCATAAACAGGAATATCACCATCTGTGCCAATGTCATTCATGTTAAAGATCTTGTCAGAAAGGATGTGGAAAGATTCACTTATTCTCTTGTAATAATCCAGTAGTATGGGGGCTAACACCTGTACCAGGGTGGAAGAACAGTTCTTCCAGATTCAAAGTTTAATCTTGGCTTGCCACTTCCATAATCCATTTCAGGACTTTTTGGGTGAAAATTGTGCCTTCCATCCGGCCTTCTGGCCTTCCTTCCTTTTCCTCTGATTTCTGCCCCCACCCCCCCCAAAAAAAAAATCAAAACCACAAACAAAACAACCCTAAACACCTCCTCCCTCTGAAAAGCCTCAAATGCTTAAACCCACAACTCCCACAAGTGTGTTTGGTGTGGGTTTTTTATGTTGTTGGGTTTTTTTTTTTCCCCCATCTGTTTTGCAAGAAGAGAGGAAAAAAAAAAGTGTCAGGTTGTGCATTACTTTTTCAGAATAAAATTTCTGTTTTCCAGTTAGTCATATTCCCTTGTATTTCATTTAATTTACAGGAATAAATAATTCTTGCAAGACACTTTTCATTTAAGACAGGGAATTGAACCATTTTATTTGTTTATTTATGGCCCTGCTCACCTACTTCAATCAGACATACATGCAGCCATTCTGTAACTGAAGCTAAAGTTTACACACCATTGACAATTGCTTTGAGTCTCTGGCTACTAACTTGTATAGCTTGAGGTCATGCTTGATGGTCCTCCAGTTTCCCCTCAAACTTAGCTACTGGGGTTTGGTTGCCTGTTGATCTCAGCTGACACAGTGTGGCGGCCTGCAACACATGTTATTCTTCTTTCTGTGCACTGGATTTATACTTAGACCTTGGAAAACAAGTTGAAGCATGACAGTTAATTGTCAAGGAGCAACAGCAAAAATCTTCAGTTCAAAGGATACAACTGCAACTCCTTTTCGGTCTTGTTGAAGCTGCTCTCTTTTTATTCTAGTTCAAGCTATGTCATACAAAAGATTACCAGCTGTGCAGTATTGATTTGAAGTGTAATAATGCACTTGAAGATTCACTTCTAAAACTAAGATGAAAGCTGAATATTTTTCCCAGTGTCAATGGCAGCAGTTATTGTGGTTGTCCATCAGCTAAGGGTGAAATGTTAAATTTTTTAAGTTTTTTAAAATTTTTTTCACTTTCAAATCTCTATCAAAACTTTTATGCTAACTGTGCAGAATCATGGTGTCTTTCCTTCCTTTCAGGAAATGTGTAATTCCTACATGCTTTTGTGTGTATGCAGTCTATGATGTACCTCAGGAGAGCAGCTGGCTTATAAGTTAGTACTAAATGTAACATTAATTTTACAGTAAAGCTATTATCTGTAGGTGAGTTACATCATGAGTTCTGCTTACGCAGTGAAACATTGCTTGGCAAAGTCATTGCAATGAAGCATATGTGTGTCTCTGCTCTGCCCTTACTCTCATTGTTTCAAGTATCACCATTCCAGAATGAATGGCAAAGTCTATTTTAGTTGTAGTTTTTTAAAAATATACTGTTATTGTACATAATCAAGTCTTAGCTTACAAATTGACTATTTCTATAATGTTTCTGGGCTGTAGATTTCCACCATACTCTCAAGACAAAGCTTGAACTGTCAGTATTACTCTTGCAAGAAGACTGAAATCGTACTTTCCCTTGCAGCAAATAATGTTTGGGCCTTTACATGAAGTATGTCAGACTGTTGGGTTTTTTTGCCTTGATATTGATTGTCTGAAGGTGTTAGAAAAGGTGGGTAAGAATACATGATCGTGCATTCCGGAATCCTACCTAGATGGCAGCTAAAAGAATGCACTTTAAAATGCAGGGCATGCTCTGGGTTTTCCTTTTGTGCATACAAATTGATTCACACTGTGTCTTGCCCTTGTGTTTCTGAGGGTGAATAGCATGAAACTTAACATAAACCTTGCCCTTAAGGTCACTTGCACAGTGTCATGTAGATTTACTTAATAGGTACTGCAGCTCAGATTTTGAGATGTTCAGAATTTTGATCAGTTGCATATGTGCTGGCTTTTCTGGAAATTCTTCCATTGATAGAGGAAATGGTAATGCTTTAAGTAATTAATTCTATTTAGGCTCTGTTATGATCCCATTCCGACACTGCTGAATCAATGTATTTTGATGGCTCTGAATTAAACGCTTTGGAATTTCTATTCCATGAGAAATGCATCAGCAGAAATGCTTAGTTATAATTCAAGAAAAGTAGAAGTAAAACAAAAGTACTTTAATTCCAGTCTTTCCTGGAGATGAAAAATTCCTTTTTCAGAGCAGCTTTTATAAGCAATGGCATTGGTTTAGTTTGTGACAGATAGATTTCTGATTGAAGAGCAGTACTGTTCTATATTTTAAAAGGGAGATTGAGGAAAGCTTGTGCATTTTCTTGTTGAGTTTTGTTAATACAGCCTGTCTTTCAGAAGGGAATTTGGTATCTGTCCTCCCAGTGTGAATAGCCTCAGTAAGATGGGGTTTTTTTTCTGTTTAACTGATGTAAATGGCAGAGGACAATTCTCTCTTCTGCCAGGGCAAGACCTGCTTTGACACATACACCTGAAAGGACACCACAGAGAAGCTTGAGTTTTCCCCAGAAAACTGTTTTATAGATAGTATGGGCTAGTAAAAATGTCACAGGTGATCTGCTGTCTACAAAAGGAAATGCACTAATGGTACAAAGGAGCATGATATTGAGTGGAATATAAAAGGCAATTTTATGTTTGCATTTTCCTTTTGGTTTTGACTGTTTGGGACTGTTGGTTTTTTGGGGATCAGCAGGGAGAGGGACAGGATTTTTGAAGTGGTGTTTGTTTCATTGTGATGAGACAGTTTAATTATTGACGTTATTACTAGAGGGGAGCTGAGGAGACACGGATGAAGGTAGAATAACTCCCTTGCATTGTAAGGGGATAATACCATGTTGGAATCCAGAAGGCCAGCAATTCCTGGCCTAAAGGAGTCTATGTATCTGTTCTCCTTTCTTGATTCCTCCCTACTCACATTTCTGTTTTGTTCCCTTGACATAAAATGTCTTCTTACACATTTATTTATGTGGGGTTTTTTTTGTTTTCAACTTTATTGCATATAGGGTAGATCTTTTTGTCACGGTAGCCACTAACACAGTATGACACAGAACTGTGATTGAAGTGTTTAGTTCTCTTTGTGGTTTGCAAGATAGCCTTATATAGATTCATGTCATGCTGCCTCAGTTTTCATGTCTGTCAACTGGAAATTAGATGTATAGGGAATAAATATCATAAAGACTTCGTAATAATTTGAAGATCAACATCAATTGTAGGCTCATGACAGAAATTTTGAGGAAGATGTAGAAATAGAAGGAGCATTTGTAAAGATCAGTGACATACAGCTTTACATACTCCCCATCTTTCTTGATGTAATTTGTTTTATATCCCACTACTTTTTCATGGTTTTTCTTTCTTCCTTTTTTTATTTTCTTCCTTCTCCATGTACTTTTAAGAAAGCTGGTTCGAGATTGTTTACAAAACATAAATGGCACTGATTATAAATTCTTAAGCATTTTACTTGTTTATTCTTTACATATGCCAGGTGATCACTTAAGCTGCACTGTACAGTTTACCTTCTCTGTGTATGATAACTTGTTTTGTTTTCTTCAAGGGATTTTAAATTAGGTTTCCTAAGGCACTAAGGTTCTGTGCTTGCAGTTCATCCATCAGTAATTTTTGAACTCTTCTTTAATTAACTAAATTTTAGATATGGTTAGAAGACAGCTCTTCCCCTCCTCTCATCATTTAGGACAGTTTCTGAAGAAAAGTCAAGCAGCAGTAGAAAGCAGCTATTATTTTGGCAATTAGCTGTTACCAAACACTCAACTTCTTTGGCATGCTGAGTGACAATGGTGCTTCCCACAAGCCATGGCATGCTTATCTCTGGCAGCAACTTAGTTCCCTGTCTGTGGGAATGAAGAATTAAAGCTAAAGCAATGGGGAGGAACACTAAGGAAGAAGATACCTATGACTAAACAAATTCATCAGCTGAATGGCTTTTTTTTGGTCATATCTGTCAAACATTTACACTCTATTTTTCCTTGCTATAGATTCTAGATCCTTTTTTTTTTCTTTAATCTTTTTTTTTTGTTTGTTTTTTTCCTATCATATTTACTTCCAAAAGCCCTCCATTTCCAGACTTAATCTTTGCTAACTTTCATCAGTTTTCAGAGTTCCACCTCCATCTAGTACGTGGTAATTTTTTCCTGTCCTTCTGAGGAAATCAAAATTGTACAGTCTGACCAATGATCTTGTGTAAACTGACCATGTCCCTAAATATTCCTAAATAGCATCCTGCTTTTTTAGAAAAGAAACCCACAGGATACCAAACACACTTGTTTGGAGGGTTGTTTGGGGGGGTGGGGGTAGGGGAGTAGGGGCTGTGTTTGTGGGTTGGTGTTGTTTGGTTTTGGCTGGATGTTTCGTTTGTTTGTATTTTTCTGGAAATCTTGAATTCAATATGTTTTGAACAAGCCTGATTTTTTTTTTAAGCAACAATTGAGTCTGCTGAAGCCTTACTAATAATTTCTGCCAGGCTTGCAAAGTATTTGCATGGACTTCAAAAATAGATCAGAAGAGTATTCTCTATGATCCTCAAAGTATGCAAATGTTGCCTTAAAGGAATATATACACACGAAGAAAATAATTTGCTTGCCCTAAGAGAGTATTTCCTCTGTTTCACTCTTTTCTACAAATCATTGACTGAAATTCTTCTTATATTCTCTCACAGTAGGCTTAGAATTAATTTTCATTTGTTTTTCTTTATCCTTTTCTGTCTTCCCCCCCCAAATCTTCTCCGCTTCCATATTATTTTCTACCTCTGCTGAGACAGAGAGATATAAACCATCTCAAATATATTCAATTCTCATCAGAAATGGCCCTAAGGAAACATAAATTAGTGCAAGAAATGGGCTAGAGAAATAAAAAATCTAAATGGGGCAAGGTAATTCTTCCAAGGTTCACATTTATTTTTGCTACTTATCACATATTTTCTTTTTTTTTGAGTTTAGAAACAAAAATTGTTTTTACATACTTGGTAGTCATCCTATTACTGTTCAACAGACAGCATTAAAATTAAAAGCAGTAAGTAATGCTGTAAATAGTTTCTTCCTATATTTTGTAGTACATTAGTCCACACAAATTAATTTATTACTTCAGCATTTTGGATTAGGATCAGGGTCAACCCAAATGCTCTATTAAGAATTGTTTTAAAAGATCGACCCAAAAGAAACCACTTCTTCTCTGGGCCGTTTAAGAAATTATGCTTGCTTTAGAATGAAATCCTGGGGCTCTGCTTAAGCCTCATTGATTTTTAGTGGGTCTTGCTGGACCTATTGAAATGGAAATAGATATATTTGAATGTTCATCAGCAAAGATGCAGCTCCTATCTCTGTGTTACTGGTGCGACAAATGCTGTCTGTCATCTTAGCACAAAACAAAAAAAAGCTTTTTTAGTAGACAGAGCTCATACTTGCATTTCTGGTGCTGCCAAGCTTTACAAGGAAAATCCTACCACCTTCACTTTCCTTATTGCCTGTGTCAGTAGGGCTTGTAGGTAATGAAACAATGGATACATTGTGAATCTCTGTGTATGGAGGTGAAAACAGTGTTCAGTTTACAAAGACAGCAATTTATAAAAGCAAAGTAAAAGCAGTCATTATGGTATAAAACATTTCAGACAAATTACATGGAAATAAGAAATGACTGCTACCTAGTATTTCCAGCATCAAGACACCTCTACATTTGCAAGTTCAATTTGCAGGAGTTTCTCAAACAAATGAGAAATAAAGGGATTTCTTATACGTAGCAGAAAGTGAAACAAGTGAAACAATCAATCCAATTGCTGGATTGAGCAAAATAGTGATTTACCTGGTCTATTTGACATCAAATCAGCATAGGCAGTGTACTAATGAAAGCATCAGCAAAGTTAGGCAACAGGACCAAGCAACGATGATTACCTTGTTTGCTGACTATTGGGACTGTGATCCTGCAGCACTGTATTTGCAATCAGCCCCTCAAAGCTGCTGGTAGGGTAACAGTAGGAAGAAGTTTTTGGTAAAAGGTCAATTGGAACCAGTCAGTGAGCATGGAGGGAAGATGGACTGAAGTCATAAGCAGTTTCAGAGCAGATGATTAGGAGAACAAGGATACACCCCTGACTTTGACAGCTAATGTGATGAGAGTTTACAAAATTAATACTGTCATGTCTTGCAGACCACTTATGGCTTTTGTTTGGGGAGTGTTTTTGTATTTTTTTAATAGCTAAAATAGGCTGTTTTGTAGATCTAATGTCACATGATGTATAATGGGTAAAAAAGGAATGTTGCTGTCTAGTTATTCTGTTGTTACTCCTAATGTGTAATGGGATGCTATTGAACCTGATAATCTGTAGATGATCTAAAGTGCAGTTTGGAGGAAGAAGTATTCCCTGATAATCGTGGCTTCAAACAATGGAGTGTTACCTCACCTCTGATCATTCCTCTACCAGTTTTTCATGTTAACTAATCTGATGTTTCATTTACAACTAGAAAGGAATATCCAAGCACTTTGTCCTGTGCTTCTTTTGAATATTATTTTAGATTCATATCAGCAGATTCTTTAAAATGTGTTATTTTCTGCATGAGTGTTAAGTTCTCTGTTCAAGTCCCTTTACCTCTATGACACTTTAGTTGATGCATAGAAGAGGCATTGATCCAGAACAAGTTTCCTTCATGATGAGTCTTTGTGTATTTTTTAATGTGCTTCTACTAAATAAATAAATGACCCTAACAAGATATTCTTAAGAGAAATACTGCTGCAATAGCTTTAAATTTCTTCATTACATAATGTTTTTTCTAACTTTTAAATCAATTTTCTGTTAGTCATCATAGTAACATCTACTTACTGAACAATGAAATATAAAACCATAACTCATAGAATGGGTTGGAAGGGATCTCCAAAGGTCATCCAGTACAAATCCCCTGCAGTGAGCGGGGACATCCTCAAATAGAACAGGTTGCCCAGAGCCTCACTGAGCCCAACCTTGAATGTCTCCAGGGATGGGGCCTCCACCACCTCTCTGGGCAACCTGCTCCAGTGTTCCACCACCCTCAGAGCAGAGAACTTCTTCCTAATGTTCCTTCCTTATTAGGCTAAACCTTTAATTGTGACTATACCCAAACCATTCATGTGTACAAAGCTCTGCAGGATTGGATAGCTAAACTAAAAGCAGAACCAGCACAGTTATTCTTTGTAACATTTTCTCTAAGCTTTTAATACTTCCAGGAATTTTGTCAATTCCAGATTACTCATTAACATCCTCATGGAAGTGATACTTTTTTTTTTCCTAAGAAAGTGGAAAAAAAAATTCTTGTAAGTTCATGTAATTACTATAATAAAAAATTAGAAGCAACACACCTATTTCTTAACACTTCCTAAAATCAGAGTGACAACCCATTACAGAGGTGTAGTTCCTAGCAGGAAATATTCAGAGTGTTCCTTGCTAACTAAATTTTTGTCTGTTTATGCAGGGAGGCATGAAAATCCAGGACAATAACACAAAGAACAAGGGCCCTTAGCATGGTTTTCACAGCATTCTTGAAGATAGACAAGAGAAGATGGGTCATACGAATATTAAATTTTAAGAGTCTCTTATATTTCAGGAAGCCTTTAAAACTATAAAAAATTTAAAAGGTTTTATAACAACTACATATTAAAAGCTCTTTTGAAGACTATGTATATATTCAGGAAGATCAAAGAGGCATATCTTACATTATCATATGATGGGGGAAGGAATGGGGAGGGAGGGGAGAGAACAAGTATCTGGAGTTTGGTGCTGTAGGTGAAGAACAGAACTGAGGATAAAGGTCTTCTTTTCACAGTCTTATCTGGCACACACTGTTTGCCATCTTCACTTTTTATATCTTAGTGCTACTTAGAAAATTGTAGAAGGAGGTGGGGTGTGAAATATCTGAATAACCCGTGATATTCTGTGGAAAAGAAATGTGCCAATTTTAGTTCTTGAATGGCTGTAATTAACATATTGTGGGCGAGAGTGCTGAAAGCTTAACATTTCGGTGAAGTATGGTGGGATTATACAATGCAATATGTTGATACGTACCTATAACTTGCACATGATATAGCGTGACATTAAAAGCAATAACAGAACACCAATTGCCTTTAGGATAAAACCATATGTGCAGTTCAGGCCTTTCCTGAAGGGCCCTTTATAAATGTTGCATGCCACATGTTGCAGGAGGGTTCCACAGTGGCACTTGACAGTTCAAAGAGTTCCTTTGGAAGTACTCTCAACACAGTAAAACCAAACTTGATATGCCAGTACCCTCCCTTCTAAAGAATTACAACATCTTTCAGGATGTTCAAGGACCTGTTCACTACGCTGACATCTTTTTTCCTCCTTTTTTTTCTCATTTATTTCTTCATTCCTAACCCCCCGCCCCCCGTGTTAAGAGGTGATGTCAGGTTAAATTTAAAGTTTTCAGTTTCCAGAGCTTTTCTTAAAAATAAGAAAGAAACTATAATAACCACCAATCTCCCCCCCTCCAAAAAAAGCCCAAACCCACAAACACACACACACAAAAACCCCTACACAAATTAACACCCCACCTCAGCCCTCACCTCCAAATGTTAAATAAAACAGTAACTTCACAGTTATAGTCGAAGTACTTGTGTGTTTGTAACTGAAATATCATATAGCTGGTTTAATGTGGGAAAGAAATTAAAATTTACAATAGTTTAAAAAAAAAAATTATCTACATTCTTTGTCCAAGCAGGTGGATGTACATAACCCTTCCATCACAGACAACTTTTCACTGTAACTCACTTCTGTGTAAGGTTTCATTTTGTTGCTCTTTGTGGATTTTTTTCCATAGCCATTGGTGGTTTGTGCCCAGATAGGCCACAATTGTTTTCTCTCCAGAGACAGAATGAATTTTGTCGGTTCTGAATTGAATTTATCTCATTCACAATCAGTGCCAACTGCTGCTACTCTATTCTGCTAAAATAATTGTCATCTCAAACTAATACAATTTTTGCTTCTTAGTGTTTTTCATGTTGCCACCCTAAACTCTTCTGTATCTGCTTACTGGGTTTTGTCTTGTCAGGTCTTGAGTCTTACTGGGAAACATACAGAGGCCATCAGCAGGGTGCCTCTTCTCCCACTGCCTTCTGCACCTGAAGTCCCATATAGCTGTTACCATGTACTGCATATGAGGGTGACAGGTCTTCTAATTTGGCTGTGGTAGCTGCTCTGAAGCCAGGCTTCTTTGGTGGCCTGCAATGAGGAGTCAGGAACAGTCTATAAAGCTTGTTGAGCTTTTTTTGAGAGACAACTGTGTGAGCTGAAGGGCTGCTTGACTAATTTATTTATTTATTTATATGAAATTGTAAGTAAATGGATAAGGAACAGAATCTATTTGCTTCCATTGTTTGAAACTCCTCTATTTCAAAATTAATTTACCTCTAAGGGTCTATTTTGAGATATTTAAAATTATCAGAGCATGGAAATTAATAACTATACTTCCTAAAAGTGCTTATGTGCCTTATCTACTTAAGGTGTCCATGAGGCCTTCCAGGTTCTAGTGAATCCAAAAGGTGCATTGCCTTATGATGCTAAACCATTTGCTTCCTCTCTTTTATGTCTTCTTTTTGTGTTTAATGTTATCTTGTATAAAGCTATGATATTTTACCCCAAGAATGATCCCAAAATATATTACAAACTGAATACTTTGAGTATATTTAAACTCAGTATAATCCTCTTAAGTAGCCTCTGTAAATAGGTATGTGCAGATAGAGTTCTGTATTTCTGTCTGCCCTGTGAAGCACACAAGTGCTGCACATCATATCAAGCTCTGTCTTGAATTCTTTCTGCAACCCACCGAAACCATCAAACAATTTACTTTTACAAGAAATGCAGACTCCTACTCAAAGTGAATATTTCTTGTTATAGACCACACCAGAGAATGTGGAGGGAATACTTAGTGTTGCCTTTAAAAGTTACAGTAAAGTTTTGAGTCTAAGCAGTGGTGTTGCAGGAGAGTAAGGGTACACAATGAACACGAAAGTAGCATTTCTCCGCATAGCTAAGCCAATTCTCTTCTCCTCAGATTCCTCAAAAATGCAATATAGGATGCTGATTTCTAGTAGAGGAAGGAGATCTTTGTAAACAAATAGGTAGAACAAAGGAAGCAAAATGTCATGTTCCCTGTGTCAAGGTGTGGCTCCTTGGTTTGACAACTCTTATTTACAAAGCTGACACGCTACGTGTGCTCACTTGCTTTTGGTTCAGGCAAATGCTTTTCTTTGCTGAATGTCCTAATTACCAACAAAGACTCCTATCAGAGTGTCTCAATATCTTTGGGCCCCAAGTTACCACTTTCCTGTTTACCACATCCACATAGTGTTCTAGCCTAAATATTCATTCATTTGAAGTTTGTGAAGTTCAAGTGCATTACTGAAGCAAGAACTATTAAAATATTTTGAAATCTGAAAGGAATTTTGTCTTCACTAGGTCAGAATGGTTAGTTGCCATAGTAACAACATCACACAAGGGGGAATTAAACATCATTACATTCATTTGTAAGTATTGAATAGCTGCTCAAATCTTTTCCTCTTGGTATGTATCAAATCAAAAGGTTTATAACTTTGTTGTAGCAAGAAGGCAACCCAAATGGCTTTTTTTTTTGTTTGGGTTTGGTTTTTTGTGGGTTTTTTTTGTTTGTTTGGGTTTTTTGTTTTGTTTTGTTTTGTTGGTTGTGGGGTTTTTTTTCCTCCCAGTATGGCAGATAAGCAGCTTTTTCACCAGTTATAGCAGAATAACAAACTATAATTCAGTGAAAGGTAGTCTAGTGATTAGGAAACATAAGGAGACCTTGGCTTTTGCTCATGAAACATTTATCAAGCCAAATTCCTGTCAGTAATATCCTTTAACTGCATATGGAGAGTGAAAAATAATGCACTGTCTCAATACCATTAGCACAATAAATGGCATTATATTTTGCAGAGTTATATAGAACTACCTAGTGTTAATATGACACAAATTGATACTAGTCAGCTAGAAAAAGCCCCGCCCAAAAAACCCAAACAAACAAAAACAACCAGCCACTCAAACGCAACACATTAATCTTAGAAAACTTGTAAGGGAATGTTTTGCTATCACATAGCTTTCTTTTAGTTTTTAAGGAAAAGGTAACAAAAGCTTAAATATTCACTGTGTTAAATTTATTCAATAACACTGACAAAACCCATCACTGAAATATCATGGAGAAAGTAACTTGGAAATCTCACTAAATAAATTAGGAAATTGGGTGAATCCAGCACTTCTATTCCTATAAGCTTTTCACTTGTGTTCTACTTTTCCTTTCCAACAAGCATGAGAAGAAATCTTAAGCGCTTCTTTGATGTAAAGTGACCCTATAAAAATGCAAGAAAAGCACTGCAGTTTTATGGACAGAATACTGTACTGGTGATTCTGATCATTCCAAATGAAAATTTTATTTTGATTATACAGCTTGGCTATTAGTCTCCTCTTGTGTTTACACATTTTACACTTTTGAAATTCTGACTTCATTCCTCTTACCAGAGCGAAAGAAGTATCAAGTGCTTGGTCTTTGTTTCTTTGTTTTTCTTGTAGTGAACAACTAAGTTCTTGCCTTAACAGAAACTGTCATCTAAAATTAGGATTTTTTTTCTCTTTTTGTCCCCCACCACATGCAAGGAAAAGAATCACGCAGTAGTGATAATTGCTACATTAGTATGTCCTCATGGAAATAATTTAAAAGCAATACAGTGTGTTTTGAATAATGATAATCTCTACTTAATAGCCTTTACAAAGAGTAAGGAACTTTTTCATAGGTGGGACCATTGTCCTGTGTCCCCAGTGTTTGAAACTTGCATAGTACAATTGAACAATATGTACTCTGGGACTACATTTGGCAAAGGACTTGGACAACTTCTAGTTAAACATCTTAGCTTTTAGGGGTCTGACATGAATATTATTATCCCAGACCTCAAATGAGACATTTTCACCTTCTTTATTTTGCTTTGGGCACTTCCTATTTTCTGTTCAGAAGAAAAATGGGTGATTCTTGCTAGGTAGGTATTGTGCTGCAGCAGCCATGTTGAGCATTCTGACAAATAACTGTGAAGCTGACATTGCTTATTACCTGTGCCTATGATCTGCGTGGGCACAGAGAATGTGTGGAAGTATGGGGCTGGACATACACATATTCATTAACAGTGCAGTGCACATGTAGAGACTTTGACTCTCTCTGAACCCTACGAATGCAGTGTGATGACCTTTCAGAGCAGTGGAACACACAGCTCCAAGAAATACATATTTGGGAGGCCTCAGCTTCCTCAACCACTGCTGGGAAGGCAGGTACCTGCTAAGTGCTCTTTTACAGAACTGAAAAGAGATCCTAGTTCTCTCCTAAGAAATATCTAAAGGTGCTTTATATATGTGCCTGTATGTATATATTTTTATATATATTAAAAAAATAATCAAAGTCAATAGAGAATTTTCCAGGCTGCAAGGTCAGGTCATGTCTTCACTTTAGAGAATTGACTGTAGTGAACCATATCTGTATCTTTTAATGCACACTTTAAGCCAAAAAACCCCACAGCCATTGCAGGGTGGGGAGAGGAGATGAGAGGAGGTGGAGACAGTAAGTTGTATGGGAATATTTCATTCTTATCTTTGAAACTCTATCAGTACCAGTCAAAAAAACCCCAAACAAAACTGTTTATTATTTGTCTGTTTCAGAAAGTTATATTCAGTCAAAGACCAGAAACAGTACTAAATCTGTCAGTTTTGTTGTTATTCATGAATGTAAGATTTTGACTGTGCCCTCAATGTCTTGTCTCTTCTTATAACACATTGTAGTAGTGATGATTAGTGTCCCGACTTAGATTTGTCACAAGGATCTGGAAATCAGCTTCTTACCCATGGTGTGGGCTGGAACTTGGGCAAAATGTCCTGTGGGCCCTTTGAGTCAGATTTAAATTGGTTGTGGTTGCAGGATGGCCATAGCTAATGATTCTCATGCTCTCTTCCAGTGCTCTGTTTTCTTTTGCTTAAAAAAAGACAGAGAAATGTCATTTGGAAACAATGCATTTAATATAACTGACACAAATGTATAATGATGACCTGCAGGCAGAAAGTGTTTATTTAAGCTACTGATTATGATATTCACTGATACTCAGAGTCCTTGTGCTGTAAAGGGATAAATTTCATCCTTTCTGAATACTTGCAAATACTGAAAATATTTTCAGCAAATTGAGATTTGTTGAAGGCTGCTCAGTAGAGTTATATGTTGTAAGGCATTTGTTTAGCTATATGATTGTGTAAAGACTGGTGAGCAGCTTTTAAAACTTACCTATGAATTGAATAATTAATAGAAGTAGGTTGCTGAAATTTACATATGACAATAGTCTAGTTTAAGATTAGAGAGATTAAGAATTCAATATAAGAAAAAATGAGATTAAGAATACTGAAACTTTGCTAAAACTATCTAAGAAAGTCTTGGAATGTAGAATGTAAAATCTCTTCACAATCACAATAAATTATTTAGGTACTCATTTTCTTTTTCCATTCCATGGTTCGCTATCTGGGAAATAGAGAAAATGTATTTGTTCTGTATCTAAAGAGTCAGAGGCAACAAAGTCATATAGAAATTGCTTAAAAAACTAAGCCTTACAAAACTAAAAATAAAAACAAACCACCAAAAAAAAACCCCCAAAACCTCCAAACCTTAAGACACATCGAATAAATTCCAGAATGAATAAACTGTAAAACCCAAAATCTACATAAATATGTAGTCTATTGACTACATATGCTGTTATTTAATGAGATTAAAGGTACTACTGCCTACATGGTGTTTATTATCTTACAGAGCTCTCTGTCACTGTATAAGTACAGAATATTATATGTTACAGAGTAATCTCTTTTCTTTTTCACATTAATAGATTCTCCTACACTTTATTAAAAGTAGAACAAACTGGTTTCACTTAACAGTGAAATTACAAGTCTTTGTATTAGCAGCAGTTCCCTCTAAAGTGAAAATAGTTCTGGGTTGTTTTTTTTTTCATTTTTAATATGCAATGTATGAGGCTAATACAGATGTTTGTGTATTAATTTGGTTTTTAGAATAGCTTGAGAATCATCTTAAAATGTCTTTTGCTAGAAGCCAGGAAATAAATCTGAACTTGCTAGTTTTATATTCCATTATATTTTCTATATAATGGAAAATAGCACTACATTCTCAGAAATACATTATTGGTGACTGCTGTTTAGCAAAATCTTTAATTTGGTTAAATGTGAGCAAGAAATTTATGCCAGATTAATGGTTTTATACAAAATCTGAGAGGACTTAATATTCACAGGGACAATCGAAGCTATATAATCATTATGACAAAATTGCTCCTAGACGTTCATAAGTGTCTAAAAACCCCCTAGATTTAAAGTTGTGTGAAATCTGCAACTGCTGACTGTTCAGCATAATGGTGGAATGTATCTTAACACAAATATGAAAATTCAAAGCTGTGCTTCTATTTGCATTTTTTTTTTCCTTTACTGTTAAAGCAGAACAGCTTAAATCATTAAACCACCTAAAAATAAATTGTAACATTAACGTCTTTAGTTATGCATCTGTCAGCAATACTAGTCATAGTTTAATCAAAATATTAGTAAAGTTGCTGCCACTTAACTAAGCAGCCCAGAAAATTGGATCCTGTTTTGCAGTGTATATTTAGTTTGGTTCTTTTTAATATGTCACTTAACAGAGGAAGCAACAACACAGTAAGTCTTTTATCCATGGTTTCAGAAATGTAGCAGATTTTCTTTCATCACATTACTGTTCTGGTTTTTGTCCTTCTAGCTGATAATGAAACAAAACTTTGTATTGTGATTGATCTCAGTAAATACAGACTTTCCCCTTCAACTGTAAAAAGTAATTTAAGCTTTCACAATAGCTGAGAATATTCCTATGGTGCTTTACCAATAAACCAGAATTTCCTGTATGCTACTCCCTTGCTTAATGCACAAAAGAACTTGATTGAACATGAAAACCAAAGGTGGTTTTTGACATATCAATTCCAAACTTTCACAGTCTTTTAAAAAATAAGTATTAAACTTTATAGAAAAAATGTGTAACTTCACTGCAATTATGCACTCAGGTAGCAATTATTTTCCTTATGTTCAGTATTGAGCTTCACAAATGGGTAATAAACATTTAATGTATTTAATGCATATGGCTTTTGTGACCTTTAGTTTTTGATATTGTCATGAAATAGATGGCTTTGGAGAGTAATGTAGTATTTTTTTATTCAGAATCTCCCACAGGTAAATACTGTGAACTACAAAAAACTAGTTTACAAGTCTGTGAGAAAGATAAAGAAATCAAATAGCCTACCTTCCTGTCACTGATTTCTCCCCACCTTTTCTTCATAGCTACATCCTCCAGAAAGATACAAAGAGATTGCATTCTTTTACTCTCCGTGCTGCTTCTCTTTCTTACTTCTTATTCTCTTGCTTTCTTTTTAAAATTTATTTTTTAACTTAAGGCATATACTTTTGATTCTGAATGAGACAAGACAGATCAAGAAGAAAACAATTTAACATGAGAATAAGCTCTCTGTTACGCTCTTTCACTCTTGCATCATATTGATGGGTGCTTTGTGTTCCAGTACCATGAATCTCTCTGATTTTGAACTCTTGGGGGTTGTGTTTTGTTTTGTTGGTTTTTTTCAGGGGTATGAAATCTGTTGTTGCTTATCACATCTCTCAGAAGTATTTTCTTGCCCTAATGCAATCTAAGTGTCCAAATTCAGTAAGGATTCTGCAGTGGCTTCCATAGAAACCACTCCCCTTGAAGTAGTTAGTGTCCTTCTATGCTCTGCTAATGAATAGTCCTCAACCTCATTTCAATACTTGACATTGTTGATAGTCCCATCTTCCTGAGCTATCTCCATAGCAATCTTTCAAATTTGGTCTACTTCTTTGTGCAAATAAACCTTCTGCTTATAACATAACAAGGTTAGACTCATTACCTTCCATTTTGTGTTAAACTATACAGCTTTCCTCTGTTCCCTTGTCTACGTTGAGTAGATTCCCAATATTGTTTTAAAATAATAAATTCTAAATGTTTTGTTACATGTTTTAAGGAGAGGAATATGAGGTCACAAATTTAATTGCTGGCATTAGAATTATTGCTAAGACATGGCTTCAAAAAAGTTTGGCATCTTTGTGAAAGAATATGCAGATAAGAAAACATCTGTATAAAAGGCAGTTATGTAATTTTCTTAATAAATTGAAAGAAAAACAATGATTTTAGTATAGCTGTGTTTTTATTTTTATCTAGGTGCACTGATTTGCTGTGACAGGATATAATTATGGGTCATATTGGTATTTTAGAATAAACTCTCTGGCAGTAACATTTATGATAGCATAGTGTTAGTAATTTTAGTGGTTGAATGAACAAATTCTAGCAGTGGTACAAAATCACCAGGGAGGCTAGAGGAATTATTGCTGAACCAATAAGGACTAACAAAATTATTAGTGCATCTTTGCATCTACAGTCTTTTCCTGCTGTACAGGGAGATGTTATCCTTCTTCAAAAGGGAATGAAATTTAATTTTCTCTAATAATAAACTTAGTTTAACTGATACTGAATAAATTTTGGGGGGGGGTGTCCATGATGCAGATGTAGGACACATTGCTTTTTTCTAGAGATAACTGCAGAAAGATTTCACAGGAAAACAGAACCTAGTATCAGCCTTCACTTAAAAAAATGCAGACTTCATATTATTATTAATTCCCAAGAATCAACAAGTTATGTAGTACAATTCATTATGGCTGAATTTTTAACAAAATCTTAACTATGGTTTAGTGAAGATTCAGAGCATGCCTACATTTGACATATGTGTATTTGCATTTCAATAGCTTTTGACATTGTTTCTAAGTTATTTGCTATTCTGTGAGCATAACTGATTAATTAGATGAAATTTTAATGACAAGAGTAATAGAGATATGAAATAGAAGATTTGATTAACAATGAAAGTTGCAAAGTATCTTCTTTCATTGAAAACATGGATAAAGGTGATCTTTGAAATGAGGGGCAAAAAGACACTAACTTCAGACGGCTAATTGCTGACATGAACAAACCATGTTTTTGACACATTGTTATTGGCCAGGTTAAAAAGAAAACCATTCAAGGAAAGATTTTAAAACCTATAATTCAGATGAATATAGATTAAATTGCAATTGACTTCTTAGATACATTTGCTGAAAAATAATTTATCGCTGAAAAATAATTTAGTGTATTGTGAAAAGTTCAGTTGTATGCGTCCAAGTAGTTCACCAATATTTTGGTGAACCATTTCTTATTATGGAGTCAAAATAAAATCTGTCCTGGCTGTATACTGGAGGACTCTGGTGTCTTGCAGACCATGAGTACAAAGAGTTTGTATATCCCACTCATGCCAAGCTACCTCTAGTTATTTAGCTCTAAAATCTTGTCTTGAACTACCCTCAGGATACTAGAGATAAGAAACAGGATTGAATTAGTACTCTGAAAAGAATTCTGTGCTCATTTACAGTGGTGAAATGGCACTAGCTTCATAGCATTTTTACTTGGAAAATTCATATCCTGTCAATCACAGGTAAGGACAGATTAACAATGGAGACTTCAGACAACTTGTTGCTTTAAGGTGTAGTTTGAGTCAATGGTTGTTTAAAAATGTTTAAGGCCTGCAAAAATATGTTATAATAGCATAGTGAGAAGGTTCACTCTATTCAGTTAATACGTTTCTTGCAATGTCAGGTTCCCTCTAACCATTAAGTCCAACTACCAGAGCAAAGCTAACAGAATCTGTGCTGATCACCTGAAGAAGTCTGTGGAAGTTTATATGGTAAATAAAAAACAATATCCTTTTTCCAGAAAGAAAGTGTGTCTAAGAAAGACATAAAGACTATTACTGCAGAAGGGCTGTTTGTATTTTGAGAGTTGTAACTTCTGACCACGATGTAACCACGTTGTAAATTGGCTGTGTATATTTTGTTTGCCTAAGTTGCATGCTTTTCTTTAGCAGTGTCTTTGGCTCATATCCTCATTTTCACAGAAGTGGCTCCCAGTGGGAACAACAGCCCATTTAAGGGCAACTACATCCTTCTTCACTAAGCTGGGGAACTGGCAGAGTGCAAAGTCACACCTTGACAAAAGTCTCTGAGGAGCACAGCAGGCACAGTGGGTTCTCCAGGTGTATATCTGAGTTTGCCTCATGTTCTCAATATTAATTCAACTTAAAAGCTGTACTGGGATACAGTTATCACAGATTCCAGTGCAGATTCTGGTAAGAAGTATGTGTGTGGGGAAAAAAAAATCACAGAAATTATGCAGAATGGTAGGGGAAGTAACAAGACTCTATTTAAACACAGCAACTTATTGAAATAACCTAAATGCATTCTGTATAGCTTGAAGTCTGTGTTTGAGGCCTTTGTGTTTTTCTGCACGGCAGCTTAATTGATGTATTTGACAGCAGCAAGTTTGTAAGCACTCAGTTCAACACTCGTTCTTTAGAGTTAAAAGTAAGTGTCTGTAGAAAGCTTATTGTTATTTTGTGATGTCCTATGGCAGATCAACAGTCATGAGAGAGACTCCTGAGCAGTTAACTGTTATAAAATCCACCACTAGAAGGCTTAATTTTAGAAAATCATATTGCTGTTAAATTTATTTTGTTCCTTGTCTGAAGAGGTTTCTTCAGGACCATGTTATCAAAGCATAAAATTAAGGAAACTTTATCTACTGCATTATACTTTAAAAGTTATTAAAAAAATAAGTAGGACCTGACAATAAAACCCTAAAAATATTTACCTAAAATGCTATTTTTCCTGTTATTTACTAAAAGAAACTTCTAAGTAAATGTATTTTAATAGACTTTTGTAATCTCTACTATAGAATAATTTCAAAATTGTTATACAAATGTGTCATAGTCATAAAGAAGCATGTTTATATTCCAGAAGAAATTCTGATATTCCTTTATGTAAGAAAATAATAATGAAAAGTAAATGTAATAAGAAAAAAATTGTGAATAATTAACAATTTATATGTGATAGGAGAATCAGATCAGCTTTGCAGAACATTTAGGCTGTGTACTGAGATGATGACATGCACATCTTTTCACCTAGTTTTCAATATGGGAAGCTCCGTATTGAAGAGCTAACCCATGTTATTGAGTGGACTTCTTCAGTTATGCTTCATTTTCACCTTCCTCCCCAGAGTGCAAATCAGGACACCTAGAGGGCCCTGTCTCTCTTTCTTTGCATGCAGAAGCTCATCTTTTCTTGTTGTGAGGGTTAACAGTTTCGCCTGTGGATGGTATTTTTGTAGCCTTCTGTGTGGCAGAGGAAGTGGGACAGAAACAGCGTAAGCCAGTCAGAGATCCCTACCCCTGCAAGCATTTTCCTACAGAAAAACAATGAAATACTCTTCCTCTTTCTATTTTTGTTTGGATGGTTGTTATGCTTTTATATTATTTTATTCTCTATATGTCTCAGTATGATAATGGCAGTACATCAAATATACTTCAGTGTTATATTATACAAAAAATGGGAAAGACTAAAGATAAGGTCCACATGGGAATGATAATATTTATATATGAATGTAGCATACAAAATGTGTATTTGCTATTGAGATTTAAATTTCCATATTGGTGATTTGTTTTTCTTTGATTACATCTGAAGAAGCAGCACAAGAAATGTATGCTGTTAACAGCTGATACATTGAATGTCAAGTTTAATATTTTTCAAATATAATCAAAATATTAAATATTTAATGTTTTCTTGGGGATTCTTCTGTATAATGCTGAAACTAAAGCCAATGAGAAACACCATATTTTAAAAATATTCTTTAGAAATGCAAGAGAACATATAAATGACACATACTGGGCTGATTCAAGCATTTTGCTGTATTAGCATAAACATTTCTTTTTGAAAACAAGCACATAAAAAGCACAGTAGGATTGTAAATTTGGCATTACCATGCCCCAGTGGGCTTATGCTTATGTAGCAGTGCTAGGAAATGAGACTCTCTTTCAAAAAAATAGAATTTTGCCCTATAAAGACAATTTGATAGGGGTATCTTTCAGGTATACAAAGGTTTGCCATTGGAGAAACTCTGCAGAATCAGGTAGTACATCTCAATACTATGTAATAAAAAAAAAGGAATCTATGTACAATTATTTAATATTGCAGATGCTACTGCTATATACAGTACTATATAGTACTGTCTTACTAATTACTCCTTCATTCTGTTTCCATCCCTTATCCTCAAAGAATGGTTCTCTACTCCATTACTGTTTGTTCTTCTCTTAGTTAATTTAAATTGTAACAAGTAAATGATCTTAAATGTTTTTCCTTGGGAGGTAATTCTCTGGTTTAACAAATGTTTAATTAATATTAACAAATAACCCTATTTTTTTGAAAAGAAGTATCTTGTAGACCACACCTGGTATTTAGACTTTTTTGCATTAGTCTTCTCAAATTTGAATGGGGCAATTCTACTGTGGAAAGCTGCTTTGTTTTAATAGACACTTCTTGTTTTTATTTATTATATTACTATGTGAAGCACAGAATGTTTAAAAAAAAAAAAAGAGGCCTTAACCTTTATGTTATTAT
>JAAGNO010002573.1:27522-41867 GCA_033439905.1 Ceryle rudis
AAAATTGAAGGGAAACTCCACCAACCCCCGGTATCTTTTTTCCCCCTTTTTTGGTTTTTTTTTTTTTTTTTTTTTTTTTTTTTTTTTTTTTTTTTTTAAACCATTCATAAAACATCATTTCTTGTTCCATTCTTGCTCCTAGAGTTCTGCAGGACCTGAAATGATAGACTCATCCTGGGTATCATTCAGTGCAGCCCATGTGACTATGTTAAATACAAAACTGGGCAGCAACCAAGGTAAACATGAGCATACTTTCTGATGTATATCCATATCTACCAGCCCTGTAAAGCCTTTGAGTGTCATATCGTCACTGTGCTCTAAGGAAAAACAAAATATCCTACATTTTGATCATTTCCACATAATTTCTTTGAAGTCAGCCAGCTTTGTTTGGATGATGTCAGTATGTGAGAAAAAAGGACAGCCCTAAACTGAGTTTAGGGCTCCATCCTGGCTGCTCTCTGATAGAGTAGGAACCCACTCAGATTTGTGTCAGTGAAAATCATGATCTCAAGCTTTTTCTTCCACTCAAAAATGCATCAGTCTAGAGAAGAGGCTCACACATGGACTTAGGCCTGTGCTTGAGAGACACTCTCAAGGTACCAAATCTGCTAGTAAATCCAGTTCTTTGGTGCAGACTTCTAGAATTAAAAGACATAATTCTTCACAGTATTTAAAACTGAAAGACCGACTGACATTAGCAAATATAGAAGTTGGTTGTAGTGGCAGTAATATAAAAAGGTTTCTGTAATATCCTGGATCTGAGTTTCATTGGTCTGTCTTCTTTCTCAATTCCCAGTTGTCTCTACAAATATTCTCAATTGACAATTATTCTTTACAAATTTTGTTATTGTCTTTTTAGATCATTACAAAATTGCTAAGATAATTTAGAAAGGGATACACCTGAGCTTTGACCAAATTTGACTCAATTCCAAACTGCAGTTTAATTCAAAATAGAACCAGCTGCATTATCTTTTATATTTGTAAAATTTTATTTTTCATGTCTCCTTTACTGAAGCATAATAAAAGATTTTCCTGCTCTGTGTACTTGAAGATGTGGCTATGTTAATTAAGGCTTTGAAAAAATATCAAAAAAAAAAAATGGAATTATGGAACAGTGTAAAGGGTTTTGCAGTATTTTGCATAACTGTTTCTGCAAAATATTTTCTGATATTAGGAATGAAAAAACACTTCAAAGCACAGTTTTGTATTATATGCTATTATACAAGAGTAAAATCCTGCAACTTTTATCTTCTCCTTTTTTGAGTAAACAGTTTCTGTAGAACATAGGGAATAAAGAGACTGGGTTGGTTTGCAGTTGTTCAAATGAATGTATATTGAAGTCTTTACAATGTCTTCCAGGATAGTTTCACTACAAGTTCTTCAGTAACATAGTATTTGTTTACCTGTCCTGCTTTTGCATTTTCACAAACAAATGTTTCATAGTATTTGGCAAATTCTGGTGCATGATCATTTATGTCTAAAATCCGTATGAAGACAGGTATCTGGCTACTTTGTTTAGGATTATCTGAAACAAGAAAATTATACATATTATAATGCAACAATTTACAATCTATGTCTATGAAAAGACCTGAAATTATTGAATATATTTTTACCAATAGACATTAGAAATGTTCATTTTTCTTGATTATACTAAACAATTATATTTCATTTTGTACTGACAGACATTCCATACACATAAAAGCCCTATCTGCATTTGAAAGATTTTTTTTTTTTGCTCTAGTATATCTATTTAAATAATATAAAGTATAGTTAAATTGATTTGCATTAAAAACAGGTCACGGAGTTATTATTGACTTATATTCCATACATAAGTGCAGTAAATGATTCATTGCAAAAGCTGTTTCCTGAGGTCAATCTGTCAAGAGCATTTACTTGTTTAATTCTATAAAGCTTCAGTCAACAACAACAACACCACCACACATGCACACAAAAAAAAAAAAAAAAACCCAAGCAAACAAACAACTGAAAGCTGTCATTTCTTCCCCAAATGCAAAATCCAGACCAAAAATGAAGAAGATATGTAGATGTTATCATCACTTTGTCTTCAGAAACTTGACTTCCAAGGTGAAGCTCTTGCTGGAGATGAGTCTCGCAGTACATATATTGAAAATGGAGACCTTATTTTACCAAACAATGAAAAAAAGCCCATTTAAGTAGAAAAGGTATCAGTATTTCTGAAAATGGGGATATAATTCATCTCTCTGTATTACCTGACTCCCAGACTGTTAAGCACATAGACTCCTGGGGAATCTATGGGGAGAATGAAGGAAGGGAGAAAAGTTGTTCCCTAAAATTAGTCTGTTTCCTCTCTGATGACTATTATCTATTGGCTGGAAAGAAAAGGCAGGTAAGAAACATCCAGAACAAAAAGGGTCCAACAGAACAGTAAAGAATCCAGGTGAAATACTTAAGGCTAGGGCTGGCTTTAGATGTGGAGTGTAAAGAATTTCCTCCAGTCTTGGCTTTAAATGAAGCCATTTCCTGAGATCAGTTAAAACAGTTGAGATAAAAACCAATTTCTTCCTCTGTTTATGGTGATCATTCTGATAGTGTGTTTTCTGTCATGGACACATTTTTTTCCAAGGATTTTCCCAAAGACTTCGTTTAGGATAAAGCCAGTGCATCACACCTGAACCATATTATTTTCTGGGAATTCTCAGGGAATCAGTTAGCTGTACATGTCTTTTTTGAGCCTATGAATTCTAAATTTTTCATAAATGAGTAAATCTAATCCTAAAGTAGTAAATCTAGAGGTGCATTTAAAGATACTCTGTCTATTGATAAAATCTGAATAAGGACAAATCTAATGAAACATGATAAAATTTCCATCTTTTCTGAATTCTGATGTTCTTCTGAGATAAATCATCTCCAACTTACTGATTTCAGTTGCTATGACAGTGATGTTGTGCCAGGGAGTTTCTTCACGGTCAAGAGGCTTTGAGAGGAATAAGGATCCATTTCCTGAATAGATGTTGAATATTCTGTCAAGGTCAGTGTGTCGGTCCACAGAGTATCTGTCAAGATACAGTACAGCTGAGCATCACTATTTCCTGTTACAGTTTCTAGTTTAGCTCACAGACACCTCTTAAAGTCTGCTAATTTTAAGTGTAGTTAATCAAGAACATTTTCCTTACAATTAACATAAGCTTTCCTGTAGCTGCCTGAGGAGTGCAGCATGTTACAAATACTGAGAAACATTTTTTTAAGACTAGTGGTCAGGATGAAGATCAAACTATTTAGGTGGGCAGTTCATTAGGATGATATTTGAAATTACATTTTAGATAATAAAGTTAATGCTGGAATAACAACTAGAAATGAACATTCTTAGATCCTATTCTTGCAAATTAAATGTTTCATAGAGAACTCAGTCATCAAAGGACACACATTGCAGATATAAATAAGTATCAATTTAACAAGATGTTTTTGAGATGTCACAAAGACTAGAAAAATCTTTGGATTAATTGTTATTTAAGAAGAAATTTATTAAATCTTATTTTGTGGCACTTGCTTTTTCTTTATTCTTCTCCAGCAAGTAAAAACTTATTTTACAGATGTTTTGTAATTAGTATAGTAGCTACCAGTCACTATGAGGTTAAACTGATATTTTATACATTGATTACTTAAAAATATTTCATTTTCTTCCTCCTTGAACACCTCCTACCTCAAACTGCACTGCTGCAGGACATAACAGGTTTATTCAGAAATACAGAAATCAGGTTTCCTAATCAGTTGCATGATAAATTCACAAATTCCAGTGCTGTGTTTGTCACTGCTGACAGTAATAGCAGATGGCTAACAATTTACAGCATTTTCACAGCACTGAATTCATGCCTCTAATTGTTATGACTTTCCTGCAATCATTTCTTATTTAATATCATATATTTATTACATAGATAAGCTATGTAATATGGTACACAATATTACGTCTAAGGGATTATGAAGGTACAGAAGGCTGTCTGCTATCAGCCAGCAGATAGCACAGAAAATACACCATTTTGAGCATTTTGACCAAGTTCACTGCTGGAAGCGTGATATGAAAGCATAATCTTATGAACAGTTTGGTGAATGTAGTAGAATATGATGCCAGTTAAATGCTGACCTCTCCTTTCTTTTTACCCGATGCCTATAGGGTGTCTATCAGAAGCATACGATGCACTGTTATCTGTTTGCCTTCACAAGCTCCAACAGATATTTCTCTGACCTTTTCAATTGGCCCTGTGTGTTTAATTATCCAAGTGGCCTTCTACTACATTGCCCTCTCATCACTCTTTGTGCATGAAACTTGACCCACATCTAAAGAATTTTATATTGTCTAATGGCTTACTTTATTGCATTCTTTGTTATATCTGGATCTTGGGCTACAACCTGCCCAATAATGCTTCCTTCCTTGGTGTCTTCATCTACCTCTATTAAATACCAGGGTCTGTTGAACACTGGAGGTTCATCTATGTCTTCCACAGAAATTTTGACCAAAGCTGTGTCTTTGAATGGCCCCAGCTGAAGAAAACGAGGATCAGGATGTGTGTTGGTTGCTTCCACTTTTAAGGCATATAACATCTTGTTTTCAAAATCCAGATGCTAGGGAGAAAATAATAATAATAATAAATAATAATATTTCACTTTATAAAAATGTGTATTAGTTTTATAATGATGAATTAGAAGTGTAGACATTTTTAGGAGCAAAAGCTTTTATGTGTCTTGGATAAGTTGAAGTATATTAGTGTTTGTTCTAAGAAAAATAAGGAGTATTAAGAGGGCAGCAAGGCAGTTCTGATCCCTCTGCCTACTACTTGTTCAGATTCCCGGGAAACCAAGAAGGGTCAATCTATAGAAAAATAGAAAGTGGGAAAGAAACAGGAAAGTTGGACTCAATCCACAAGTAGCATTTATTAAAGGTCTCATCTCACTGGTAGGAATAAGAACAATTATCCAAGCTTTTAAATGCTTTCTGTCCTATTTCCTGTTTTCTTATTCCTCCACTGTTATGATTGTGCTTATTTTGCATCAGGAGCAACTCAGATGTATCCCTGTCCTCCATGTTTCAGAGTGAAAAAAACCCCTATGGAATCTGATTTACAGTCTATGTGACATTTATACTATGCATATCCATATATGAATATATAGATACACATTTGCATACGCACACATGTACATACATGCACATAAATAAATATATGTATGTTTCCAAGTATGTGTATAGATTTTTAATTTTTATACATATGTAGATATCAATTAACGGTTGCTGATATGTTCAGTAAGAATAGAACCAAAACTATTGTTCAGAGTTTGTCTGAACACTAAAAAGCAACCAATAAATCTGTTAGAGATGGTATTTTGAATTAAATTTCTGCCCATGTCTTTGCTCTTTGAAGTTTCATTGATGGAATATGTAACAATTTAAATTTCACTAAGGCTGGACTTAAGCCAAGACAGATTATAGGTACTGGAGATGTCTGACTGTTGGATAGATTAGAGAGGGACAGTTTAGCATTGGCAGTGTAAGTTCATCAAACTTCAGGGGAGCCTCCAATCCTTGTGAGCCTTACTTTAGCATTCAGCTGACAAACCCCACTGTGAACTGAACCCCTCCAGGTTTTCACAGCCCTAATTTGAAAGTACTGTGTGTGAGTATATATATTGAACAGACAGCAGCCACTGAAATATTGCTTCATGTGAAGTGACATGCCAGTAAATTTCCCTCGAGACTAGAAAATAACAGATACCTGCTGAAGAAAGAGAAGAACAAAACTAATACAACAACTCCTTGGCAGCCTGACCCCTTGTGAGATCTACCCTCCCTTCCCCTGGAAAAGAAAAATAACTGTAACATCTGGAGAGCTAAGTACATATAAAAGAGATGGAGAAAAAATAAACCTTTTTGACAGTTATAATCCCTTCCCATGTGTCCTTGTCAGTGACGATATCAAACATGTCTGATCCATCCCCATTGGAGATACTATACTCAATCTCTGCATTTTCACCCACGTCGGGGTCAGTGGCTTTAATTCTGCCAAGAGGAGTCCCAGGTCGTGCAGACTCAGGAGAGCTGAATTGGTAGGTGCCTGGAAGAGTGAAATCAAGCATTTATTGTTTTGAGAACCTTTGTTCTTCTGAATAATAAACATCTTCAATTTCACCTGGATTATTTAAGTAACTTGAATTTTGAAACACTTTAAGAAAAATGCTGTTAGTCATCATACTAAACTTTAAAATAGGGTTTGGAGATGATTGACAAACTGTTGTAAAAATTTCAAGTGATTCTTCAAAGCCATTTAGTACTACACTTCTAATGTTTTTGTGTTTTGTTTGTTTGTTTTTGCCTGGTTGGGGTTTTTTTTTCCTTTTTTTTTCTTTTTGTTCTTCATCTATAGGAACAGAGAAACTTAACTGTAAGGCATCAGTTCTAATCTTGATTATTTAACACTATATATATATATTTTTTTTTAGTCTTCTAGGAATGTTCCAGTTATATTTAGAAGTAGTAGGGGATTTTGTTTTATTTTCTCAAGACAAAAGAGTTGTAGAAACCAGCATACATTTTGGAATGAGACTAAAATAGAACAGGCTTTTATTTTTATTCTTTTGAAAAATATATTCAAGATTTGTAGGTGTTCTGTGTGAAAGTAATTCATTCATCCATTATTGGTAATACATAGTAAACAGTCATGGTAAAGAGCATTTGGATACATGTTCATGTTAGTTGTTATAGTTAGTTGAAATGCAGATACATTCTGATTTTCTTTAATTTACTCTGCATATACTTTTTGTGCACTTTCAATGGTTGGTTTCATTTAATGTTTTTATAATCAGGGTTTGCTAGAGAGAATTCTGAGTATTTTATGACAAAATTTGCAATAAAAATCTAATTATAGAGACATACTGTTGTAGAAAAAGTATTAATCAGATGGTTTTCTTGACCAGTCAGAACTAGACAATGAAGACCTTTTACCGCTAGCAAGACACAGACATTTATAAATCAGTATTTTCTGTTATTCGCTACCAAGACAATGTAAGAAAAAAAAAAAACTTGTATGTTCAGCATTTTACATATGACATTCCAGAATCTGATGTTTCTTTTGATCTGTTTTCTCATGTAAATTAATATTAATTTACTGTGTTAAGCAATAGCATTGGAAAAATACCTTAAGAGTATGCCTGATAAAATGCACAATCCTTATGTAAAGGGTCCAATGAGAACCTGTATAAATTGACTTGCAGTGAAGTACAATCAAGTAGCTTTCTTTCAGCTAGCCTATTTCCTGTATTTACATGTCCTTTGCTTTCTTTTAAGATAATTAAAGGGTCCTGAAGTTTCCTTTTAAGTACAAGAAATATGCCAAATATCTGAGTGCTGAATGAGTTTCCATCTCCAGTTGTTCAGACTGAGTACAAAGGAGTGTCATTGCAAATATATTTATAGAGATGTGTAACATAATGGAAGCTAATGCTTGATGTTAAATTGTATTTGCTGTTACAAATTTAAGTTTGTAAGTGAATACTCAGCAGTAGACTCTTTGGCTGATATTCACACACACGCTAAAACGCATATCGTTCCTTGTCAAGGGTTAGTTAGGGCTGGGCTGGGCTGGCCCTTAAACCAGGCTGCAGATGGGATGAAAGTTAGGATTCCTGGGAGCTGAACTGTAAGTTTGAAGGCTTGCTCAAAATCAAGGGTCTGGCAGGTAGCCAGAGATACTATAACAGATTTAATCATGCTACTTATGACTTCTTCCAAGATCAATAACTCCTGAATGCTTTTGCATCTGAAAGCATTCCTTATTTTTGGGGTGCTGTTAAAGTGTTACACATCCTTGGCATGTGAGATGGCTAATTTGGCTTAGAGTAAAACTGAATCCAAAATGTGTAATATCTTCAATATGTTGCCTTTTAAATTCAGTTTAGGCCTATGTTTTTTTAACTATCCACGATTCCTTTCAAGAAACCAAACAAAACAGAAAATCTATTCCTTCTTAATGCAGTCCAAACAATCAAAACTTCACAGTGCACTCTGCTATTCTCCTTTCTTCTGTCCCTCTAAGAAATCAATCTTTAATTCTTCAATACCTTGACATTAACTCTGTTGCTTGCATTCACAATTCACCCTCTGCTTTGTGACACATTTTCATTTGTTGTTGACTCACATAAGAGAAATGGAATATAATTGTTTTTGGAATGAGCAGACTTCCAGAGTTAGATAGTTCTTTGAAGGTATGTCCCTCTTCGTAAATATCCAAGAAGAAATCAAAACCTCCATATGTCTCTCTCTCTTTGATTTCCTAGGAAGTGTTGAAAACCACCCTGCTGAGGAGAAGGGTCATCAGCAAGATGAAAATTACACCATTGAATAAATCCCACAGCAGGTCTTCTACAGGCCATCCAATGTCTTTCAGTGATGTTCAAAGAAGAAAGCTACAGAGAATATTGTATGAGGCATCAAACTGTGTAAATTTCTCTATAATTAAGTACCAAACCCAAACCTTATTGAAATAATCAAAACTGTCATAGATTTCAGGCTTTGGGTCATCCTGAAAGAACAACATCATAAGGAAAAAAGGTTTAGGGGACTGAAAACACAGTTATTTTGCAGTTCTATGCATTCTTCATTCTTTATGGTTTTAATTAAATTAAATATAATTAATTAAACAATAAAGCTTACAATGCAACATGTTACACTGCATTCTAATTTAAGTTCAATAATTACTATGTGCCAAAATATTATGGGCTATAACATTCTATACAAGTTGAAGCAATATCCTCTCCTGAAGTCAAACAGGAAGGTTGGTTAAAAAGTGCTGTTTGAGTTTGTCATGTGAAGGTGATTCTCAGGAACTAAACTCTGGGTATGACTTCAGATTATATTTTCTTCATGAGGACTTCAGTACTTCCCCTCCTCTCTCTTTTTAAAAAGCAATCTGTTATTATGAATAGAGATTACAAAAAAAGTTATATGCAATTTCAAGAATCCTTTCTGCCCCACTGACAGAGTGGCTGAAGGGCTTTTCAAGTTTCTTCAAGTCTAGGAAATCTTTTTCTAAATCATCTCTGTTCAGCCCTAGGTGAATCTGTAAAGAGAGACAGTCAGGTCCCTAATCAGTGCCAAGAAGCAGTTTAAATTTTATAATGTGGACATTTTTTCAGCAGGCACTGAACCAAAGCTGTAAATTTTTTCTGTCTGCAGCCTATCAAACAGTTATCAGACACTGATTATAACAGTTTGGGACTGGATGTAAACCAATGGCCTAGCATGAAAGCTGAAGGAACTGGAGTTGTTTAACCTGGAAAGAAGGAGGCTGAGAGGAGACCTCCCTGTTCTCTACAACTAACTGAAAGGAGGCTGTAGTGACAGGCATGCTGATCTCTTTTACCAGATAACAGATGATAGCACAAGAGAAAATGACCTCAGGTTGTGCCAGGGGAAGTTGAGAGGGGACATTAGGAAAAATTTCTTCACCAAAAGGATTGTCAAGCGTTGGAACGGGCTACCTGGGTAAGTGGTGGAATCACCATCCCTTGAGGTATTTAAAAGATGTGTATATGTGTTGCTGAGGGTCATGGTTTAGTGGTGACCTGTCAGTGCTGGCTTGACAGGTGGACTTGATCTTAAAGGCCTCTTTCAACTAAATGATTCTATGATTCCATGATCTGGAGTATGCTACTACGGAGCTTTCTGCATTATGCAAACTGTTGTCTGCCAGTTTTTATTCTACAGAGATATTTTTTATAAATTTAATTGTGCCAAACTGTCTAGTAAAAATAATTCAAGACTAAGAGATGAGTGCAGATTACAAGTACCTGAACTAAATGCTTAGACTTCCAGAGCATACCACCTGATCAACTCGGCCTCTGCAAGGTGGTACATCAGAAAATTTGCTGACCTATTTGCTTGCCTAAACATGCAGAACTAAAAGTGTCCCCCAAAAATGAACCCTACATTTTGTGAGTAAATTCCTCTAAAGGTTTTAAAGTCACTGCAGTTAACGTAGGTTATTGTTACAGCTCACATTCCTGCAAGCAGGGTAAGACTGGGTAGGAAGTTTATCATTCCAGGAAGTATTTTCCATTTAAAAAAATTTGTCTTAATTCCACAACATAAACAGATACAGCCATGGGCCGGTATTTATAGTAAAAAAAAAAAAATGTAGAGAAAAAAGAAGATCCCAAATAGTGACAATGAAACAGCTAATTTTAGAGAGGTTCTCTGAAAAACAACAGCACTATTAGATTTTCCATACTCTGGGGGAAGCGAGGTGGATTGTTGTTGACATCAGTCAGTGTGATGTTCACGGTGGTTGTCCCTGATAGTCCTCCCATCTGGCCTCCCATGTCTTTGGCCTGGATGACCACTTGATACTGTTCCCTGTTTTCTCTGCTCATGTCTGGTAAAGCAGTCTTGATTATGCCTTGGAGAGAAAAATTAGAGACAGAGAGGTGAAGCACCACCCACTTGAATCTCAGTGGTTTTAAATGGATTCATGTAAAATATACTGTGCAGATGTTAATCCATAGCAATCAAAATAAGGTATACTTCAATAAGCCTTTCAATCTATCACTGATTTAATGTGATTTTAAGAAAAAAGATAAATAAATGTAACAGAGACATTATTGTTTGTGATGTGTTAAATCAATCTAATTATTATTTCAATTGCAAAAATATAACTCTGTTTCCTGAATTAATTATTTTTTTCAGCTAATATGCTTAGACATTATTTTAACACATTATATAGTCTTCAGCCCTGGTGAGGTGTTGGTATTATAGCACAAGTAAATCTGTTGTTCTCTGCAATATTATTATTTTAACAACAAAAAAGGGGCACACTTTTATTGTGATTCCAGTTTCCATTTAGAAGAAGTGTATCTTATTGTGATTCCAGTTTCCATTTAGAAGAAGTGTATCAACTTCATGTCAAGTTATATGATGCCATACACATGTTCCAGTGTTTAAATGCAAGTGAAAAGTGTCTTGATCCCTGCATCCTGTCTCTGTCATTGCAAAATGTAAGACTGAACTGCTAACCTGTTTCTGGATCCACTGAGAAATATGGCTGTCCCTGGAGGATGCTATACACCACTTTGGCACTGTTTCCATAGCTGGCATCATCAGCATCTGTGGCTGTCACTTGAATAACAGATGTACCTAAATGGGTACCAAACAAGGAATTAGAAGATCTTACCTACTTCTTGTAAATGACTTACAGTTGTTTCAGTATTGAATTCCGTAAAAAAGCAAACAGCATCTGCTGGAAAAAATCCAATGTTATCATACCCAAATAAAGAGCAAGATGAAGTTTCATCTTCCTCACAACTAAAATTAAAATAATTATCACTTAAGTTTCATACTTCAGTGAAACGTGAGTAAATGCATAGGAATTGACATGTCTTAGAAACTGACACAGCACTAATTTCTTTCTGGGGTCAAACATATTTGAAGATTATTCTCTGATAATATTATCTCAGTTGAAATTCACTTAAAAGGTAAGTAGCGGTTGTGTGAAAAGTACCATTATGATTCTTAAGTTTGGCTTAATCTGTAAATTAAATTAAATTTCCCCCTACTCATTTGCCGTTGAGAGGACAACCTCCAAATATCTGAAATCAGACTGGATAAAAAATTTTGTCTCATCCTACCTGATTTTTAAGATGCTTTTGAAGGATTAGCTTGGTTTTGCAATAATAAATTCTTTGTTCCTTTTCACTCTTGTTCAGTTATCCACTATGTGGCAAATAATTACCATTAAACAATAACTACATTTTTTCAGCATTCACATATTTTACATGAAAATGGCTTATCCATGTCCTCTGATCAAAATGAGGAGAACATAGGCTATATGGGATTAAGAGCACTTTGAGCCAATACATTTGATGTAGTATATGCATTAGAAACAAATGAAAGCTTCTGTAAAGACTTTCTTATAGGATATGTAAAATGGCAAAACTGTTCTTTACAAGATTTTATTTCTAAGCAATTTTCAAGATGTCAGGATACATTTTGCTAACACAATCTAGAGTAGACAAATGTCTGGATAAATGCAGGAAGTCCAATAGCTAGAAGTGTAAAGGTCCTTAACTCCTTGTCAAGGACAGAAGGCTTACTGAGAAGAAACATTTTACCCTGTTTTTGCTGGCTTTTTTTTAATCTCACTTATAAGAAAAAGGTCTAGTGAGCACTGTCCTCTTAATTGATATAATTTCCTTTTCTTTTTTTTCTTCACCTTCAGCATCTCTAGATTGATGTTCACACAGATAATTTGCAGTCAAGTATCTGTCTTGACTATAAATTTGGAAGATGCTCATTTATCTGTGACTAAAGGAATTGAAGTGAGTCATCTCTACTGTCACTCTTCAGTGTATATGACAGATTGGGGAAAGTAGAAATCCACAGCAATCAAAACAGATTTATGAGAGCATATGTTATTATTAGGTCCTGTTAGATGCATCTGTTTTCTCACAGTATGTAATACCATAGTTTTACCTATATATCAGCAACAATTTTCATTATTCCTCCTATTTCAGGTTATCTGAACTGCATGACAAGAGAGGAGGAATAATTCTTCCTCTGCAACAAGCCAGCAGAACAAAGTTGTACAAATGCTTTGTCACAACTCATCAAACTCTGAAGCATATTTTTGCCATCAGTGATCTAAATCACTTTTTGCCTGGTTACACAGTTAGAGGGCATCTGTGCACCAATCTAAGCTGTAAAAATAATCCTGAAGAAGTGAATATAGAAGCACAATTACATCACTAACAGTGTCCAGCAGAAGTGCTCTTCTGGACCCAACAATGAAGACAGTTTTCTGAGAAATGTAAAGAGTCCTATCTGCTTTCAAAAAACCCCAAACAAGTTAAACCCCATGCCTCCTCGAGACTAACAGGGAAAGGAGAGTCAATAAATATCTTCATCAGGAAAACTTATTGCTATGTCCTCCTGATCTGGGCACTGTCTTGGGACTGATGCAGAAGTCTGAGCATGGTCCTAGCAATTAAATGCACATTATCTTCCCTTTCCTAGTGTACTCTATTGTACTGTTTTGATGAGAAAAAAATGCTGAAGCTCATTTTGAGAATGGTTGTTGGGGTTGCTTTTGGTTTGGTTTGTTGTTTGGTTTTTTTTTTTTTTCTTGTTTTTGTCTTGGTTTGTTTGGTTTGTTTGTTTTTGTGTTGTGTTGTGTTTTTTTTTCTAAGAAAGGTATTATACAGCTCATGGCAGTCTTTGAGAAATTTCTGTATTTGTATCATTGGAATTTATATCTTCTCCTGAGGCTCAAGTGCTATATAATTATTGTATCTGAGGAGAGTGCAGAAGCTGTAAGCCTACAGAAACTTTGGAGGTCACTACCAGATAATTCAAGTGGCTTTTATATAGAATAAGATCTAATTATAATTTGCAATGTATTGATGTTTTATTTGATTAATTTTGTAGAGTGGTGAAGAAATAATTGTAACAATTACAAAAGTATATCCTCAGAGAATTTACTGTCAGCATGCAGTTCACTTTCTTCTCTGCCAACAGTCTGCTGTGTCATAAAGGAGGATCAGCCAAGATCAAACACACCACCTGAGCAAACTGGTATGAAAGATGATAGAGAAAATGTGATACAGACTCAGGGGTGATAACATTACTTTTCTGTAAAACAAAGAGAACTTCCTGCCAGTACTACCAACAAGCATATCCCATGTCAGGACAGGAATTAGATCTCAAGAGTTCTCAAGAGATATGTCTTATTTACTTTTCCTTTCTTTTTTTTTTTTTTTTTTTTTTTTTTCCTTACGTGGTCTGTGTTAATGAATTCTCAATACTTCTTTCATACAGATTGCAGATAGTTTTCTTGGCTTTGTCTTTCAAGGATTCTCACTATGTCTGTGTACAATCAGCAAGGAATGGCAGTTTGCTGAATGTGTTAAATTTGCCAAGCTTTATGAGTGCTATAGCAGCAGCATTAATTTTATTTTTCTTTTCTTCCTTGCTTAGATGTACATTTGAGTCTGGAAGCTTAAGCACTTTGATAACACATCTGTGATGGATGGGGTAGAAGAATGCAGAAGGATAATTGTGAAGACAACTTGAGAAAAGACAAATCTAGCCTAAAACTGGGTAAGTAATGTTTCTGTGTGCCCGTGGTTTTTTTGTATGCATATGTGTGCATGTATATGCATGTAAGAATCTAAAGTACAAAAAGGAAAACTCAGAGAGGGCATCACTCCATATCCAGGGCAGTGTATCTCAGCATCAGAACAGAATCCCACTGACACTGATTTCCAGAACTCATGATGAGAGAGAAGTTTAAGAAAGCATTTGAAATGAGAATGCTTTTCTGAATTATCTT
>JAAGNO010002575.1:1640-13939 GCA_033439905.1 Ceryle rudis
AGTGTATAAGGAATAACAAATGGAGCAGCTCTAGCAAGTGAACAATTATTTGTCTGTGCACCTGTGCAAGTATTTTAAACCTCTATGCTGTAAACACATTTCTACATCCTTGCAAATCTTTTTTTCTCCTTCCCTTTTTATCCTTCTTCTCAAGCACCTGGTTTCTTTACACCCTTTCATGAAAGGGTTGTATGTGTGGTGTGTGTGTTTTTGTTTTTACTTTGCCTTGCTCATTTATGTCAAACGTGAAGTGCTGGGGCAATATTTTCAATTTTTGTCTCAGGCTGATTTTTGAAGGCAAGGTTCAACTCAAATGATACAACTATTTCAAAGAAAAAACTATGGATATATATTTCTCTTTAAAATTTTATAGCTGACAATTTTCAAAGCAGGAATATGAAGTCCTGCAGAATGTTTTGCAGAATAGCATTTTGACTTTTGGACTTTTCTGTTACAGTGGTATCTATAATTGCCCAGAGTTGGAAAATTTTGAAAAATTAGTTTGCATATATTTGGAAGAATACCCCAGAGGTTTAAAGTCATGGATTCCAGAGATAAATATTTCAGTGTCCAACTGAGGGGATTTTCACACAGCTGAATTCTGTATCTTTGTGGACTGTGCTGACTTCAGAGAGGGAATGCTTTTGTCTTTGGGCTCTTAGTGATGCTATTTTATAGGGAAGGAAAAGGAGGGAGGTAGGAAGAAAGGGAGACGTCTCTGGGATTGAAAACTGACAGCAGAAAAAAAACAGTCGAGGGAAATGATACATGGAAGAACTGTCTGCCTGGATAAAATGACTGTCTCAAAATTAGCTGTTGTAGTCCTGGAGGCTGGTTGGAGAGACACAGAAAGCTCAAAGACTTGTAGATTATTATGACCAAGAAAATCATCTAGGTTGTTCAGTTTGACCTCATAGGAGACCAGGATGTGAAAAAGTGAAGGAAAATGGAAGGAGATAGGGTGACCCAGTACAATGGGGCAAGCCAGGATAGGGCAAAGCAAAAAAGCTTGGACTGAATGGGCAACAGAGGGAATAAAAAGCTGAAATAACTGGAGTGGAATTAATTGAAAGGGTGTACAATAAGAACTGAAAAGAAAAGGAGTTTCTAGATAATTTATAAAGATGGCAAGTTCAAAGGTCTGTGAAGTGTGTGTAAACATGTATTTAATAACTCCTGATCATTCTATATGGGTATCATTATGGTCTCCCTGAAACTGTGTACAAACACTCCAATAAAAAAACCCACCTCTTACTGCAGGAAGAAGGACTCAAATGACAGCATATGCAAGAACTGAGATCTGCCTTACTTTTCGTCCATTTGTCAGTAGATACTATAATGCAACTTTCACTGTCTTCTGTAGTACACAATATGGATGAGCTCTTAAAAGCAGTGATATTTATTTTGAAGGAGACCGTTTCAGTAGTGCTGCACGTGAATTGGGAGAAGTGACAAGTAGGAAGGAGAAGAAAAGGACATATGGGCAAAAAGTACCATCCTTTGTGTAAGGTCTCTATGCTCTCTTGGAGAGCTGGAAGGCACTTCTGCCTGTGTCATGATTAGGATTCGCCTTCCCTGGCATTCAGATGTCTGGATCTGTAGGCATCCACAGCTAAGCCAATCTGAACTCCAAAAAAATGGGTCCTCTAAAAGGCAATTCTTCTGACCTATTTTAGATATCTACTTTAGGATGAGGCAAGTTGTGTCCTAGAATGCCTGTTTCTCTCCCCTGACTTTAAAGGGAGAGAGAGAGAAGATGAACCCTGCTCAGTACTCCAGAATGATGGCAGGCAAGTCAAATTGCTCTTTTCACAGGTAGCTACAAATCATATGTCTGATTTCCAGAATGTAAGGACAGCCTTAATTCAGTGTCCCATAACTGACTGCTTGACCCTGCCACTTACTAACATATTTCTGTTGTGATTTTTAAAATGTGAAATATTTAGTGGAACCTCGTACTTCCACACCTCTTTATTAAAGATCAGCCACATCTTTTGCCTCTGTTAACATTATTCCCACTTTACATTTTGAGAACTAGAACCACATGTGGTTTTGGAAACAGAATGACATATGAAAATACACATAGTTTGCATCCTGATACACATTAGGCTCCCCAGAGCGGTTGTGGAATCTCCTTCTCTGGAGATTTTCAAGACCCGTCTGGATGCGTTCCTGTATAACCTGCCCTAGATTCTATGGTCCTGCTCTGGCAGGGGGCTTGGACTCAATGACCTCCAGAGGTGTTTTCCAACCACTAATATTCTATAATTCTATGATTAACAGAGGACTAAATATTTCTGTTGCAGTACTTAGAATATATATATTATTTTAATTTTTATAGTTATGATTTATTACAGTTCTGCCAATCATCCAAAACTTCATACGATAGGCATTGAAGTCACTACGGTTGAGTGAGTATGTCTTTTAAATGAAGATGTCACCAGTGTGATGCATTTAAGGCTGGATGTATATTCAAAATTTGGCAGTCAAAAAGGAGAAATTAATCCAAACAGCATGAATTAAATCCCATGATGAATAATATGGCTGGTGAGTTGTTCAGAACACAGCAGAGTGGTTATATAGCATTTCCCAGACCATCATACAGGAACCATTAGAAAACTTTACAGCTGCAGCTTCATCCCCCCCCCACCTCCCATGCAAAGGAAGACAGAAACCATCACCACTATTCCCTCGTGACCTGACCAGCACGTTTGTTTCTCTGGGTAATGAAAAGCTCAGTCAAATACATAACATTAGGAAGCATTAAACAACTCTCTATTAAATTTAGAAGATTTTTTTTTTTTTAATCTGGAAGAAAACAGAGTAGTTAATTGCCCCACAATTAAATAGAAATGCCATTAAAAAAACCCCTGAAACAGCTTGCCAGGCCCAGTTTCTGCTTTCCCTTTTATAGTGTCCTGATAACCTAACTGTCATATCAAGACATTAATTGAGAATATTCTGAACACTATAAAAACTTCTTTATGGATCAAGTTATCCTGAGGGACAATGTGCATATGGCAGACATATGCGGTTAAGTAAGAGCAGAAAGGGAATACCACTCTTCCATCAAGAAACTTGAAAGGCCTGAGGGAGCAACACAGATTCATAAACATAGGATCAGAGGAGGTCATTATGAGTGTTTATTCTGACATTCTATGTAGTGTGTGGCTTATAGCAGTTCCCTGATTTAACATGAGCCTTGGCTGGAACACACCAAATTCATGAGAATCCCTTAGTAAATTACCTGATGGGAAAGTATTATTAATGGGTGCCTTATTTTATACTTTAGACATCACTTCCTGGGTAATGAAGTTAAGAAAACTTCTGTGACACTTCTCCTTTTAAGTATGGGAATGTGCCAGAAATGGCAAGCTGAAGAGTTACACCATGTATCTGCTCAAAACTAATCTATTAGCTCCTGAATTTTTTTCATAAGACAGGGAGAATCTTGCAAAGCAAACCACAGAGAACCAACAGGCAAGGCTTTTTCATTATAGTATCATTTTAAAACTATGGGAAAAAGAAAGGTTGCTCAGGATAATCTACAAAAATCTGGGCTAAAATACAACTGCAGCCCATTAGAGTTGGGTGATTTGGAACCGAGATTCATTCAGTAGAGTTTGACAATTTACTCCAGTTTGAAATAGTTTCCTAACTGTAAATTTTCTTTGAGTATATTCCATTTGCATTTGTTGGTACATGTGAGTAAAACAAGGAAGCAGATGTTGAAAACCTTCTCAGGAGAGTTTTTCCTTTCCCACTATGTTTGAGCCAGCAAAACAGGTTCTGATTAGAGGGAATACAAGAGCTCCCCAAAGAGTTCTCACAAGCATTCCTTGCTCACAGTCACCTGCAATCTGGAGCTGTACCACTGCAAGGAGATCTTCCCACTAGATCTTCCCACACCACACTGCTCACCTTTATACAGGAACATGGATACACTTTTCAATATTTGCTTTACAGTGGATCCTATTTTTTTTTCCTCATATGGATGGAATTTGTGTACCGTCCTAAAACTTCTCTTTTCCTCCTCTACAGCTGATTGCTTTCCCCGCATCAATCACTACTCTATAGATTCCCAGAGTATATTTCTTACCTTATCACTGTTTCAGAGCTGTTTGCCCATCTTCACAATATTTATACCAGCTCTCTCAATTTCTGCATCATATTCATCTTTTCACTTTTGAGAATGTGTGAATCCTTAAGCTAATTTGGAAGTGAGGTCAATACTGAGAAAGCTGTATAATCCCTTTCCAAGCAATGGAAAATGCTTCTGGGTTCCCAGCTGCTGTGACAGCACAGAGCAAGATATCAGCATGAGTAATAGCACCCAAGTGTCCTATATAATATTAAAGGTCATCATCTTCATACCCTGAGGCTTACATTCAAGTTGGTTTTTTTTTTTTTTTCCTGAAGGATACTGGTGGATTAGAGTAACAGACTTCTCTGTGCAGACTAGCCTGCCTTCAGCTTAGCTTAGAGGGCCAAAGTCTTGCTTCAGATCAAAGATCATGTAATTCATAAAAGCTACATCTGGCAAAAGCACAAATATCTTTTTACAGTCACAAATGTTGCAAAGGCTGTGTCAACTATAACTGAAAATATTGTAAAAAACCTAAGACATTTGAGACAATAACTCTTGAAATTGCTCTGACTGTTGCAAAGGTTTAGCCAGCAAAAGTACAAAAGCACTCTGTTTGCAAGAGGTAAAATATTATTCTGTTGAAAAGTAACTGTCATAAATGTGACACAGTAACACAGTCTATTTCTTCCTAATCAAATTGATTTCCTTAATAAGTTTAAAGATTTGCATCTTACCATTGCTACTGACAGTAAAACTGTGCACTTCGCATTTTATCTATTAGTATTTTCCAGAAGCCAAATTAAAATAAAGCTTTATTTCATCCTGCACCCCAGTATTTTCAAAGCATATTCTTACTGCTTCACTAGGAAAATTTTTCAGTAGTATTACTGCAGTACTTAGGAGGTTATCTACTGTCAGCACTTTTGTGGCACTTTGCGTTCTACAAAATGGAAACCTGCTCCTGCAGTGAAAAATCTAACCTGTGCAAATTCATTTGCCACCAGGACATTTGTGCAGCCATCACTGAAGTCTCAACCTGGAAACAGTTGTGAAGCGTTTGCTTCATGTCTGCTTTCAGGTTAATGCAACTACAGATGGAAGATTTTTTCCTTCTGCCTGCTATCAGTACTTCTCTTTTAGTTTCCATGGTTTCATTATTGACTCTTGGTGAAGAGAAAACATATGGAGCTCACAACACTCTACAAATACACCTGTTATACTCCTGTGATATGACCTTGCATGCCACAGTCCCAGTTAGAATAACCCTGCTGAGATTTCCAGTGGGGAATACTGATCTAACAAAGCTCGGCTTGTGGTCCAAGAGGTAGGATTTTCCACTGTTTCGCATTTGGCACATAAATTTACTAAAACAGAATACACTAAGTATATTTAGACATAGGCTGTAAAATTTAAAATATCCTGAGCAGAGTTCTTGTTTTATAATAGTTGTGGTTGTATAGAGATTGCCCATACACTTCCCTATAAGCACATGATCTGCCTAGGTACTCAGGTGCTACTTCAGCCTTGTTTTTGTTGGCTTCTGTTTATCAAATTCATTTTTAATCAGCAAATTCAGACCACACTGGTCAGTGAAAGGACAGTTCTTTCTGACCTCACTCTGTCTGACCACAGTATATGATGGCCACTATTCTTCTGGAGATCACAGCCTCTCAAATTTTTCTTCATGCATCTGACTCCATTTTGCATACATATGTGAAAACTGACTCCTAATATATCTGTGTTCCTACTGAGACAAATGGGCGAGTCCAGAACATGGTGTATTGCTTTAGACAACTTGAGTCAGCCTCCTAATTTCAGAGTGAGTCATTTACATTTATCATAAAACAAAACTACACTGGGGTCAAAATCTGCTGAGGATTTTGCTGTTACACTAAGGAAGGTGAGACATGGTGAGGATGGTATAGAAAAAACAATAATTAAAAAAAATTATAACACTCATTCAACCAGGAAGGCTGTTTTTGCCTCAGTCTGAAAGCCTGCTGATAATGGTGTAACAACTAAACAAAATTCGTACTCCTGTAGGAGAAATGACAGCAGTAAGTGTGGAAATACTGTATTAATTTAGTTAGCGCAGTAGCAGTGACTGGGAAGCTATGGTGTGATAGGCTAGCAGGCCAAATAATCAGGTGGGGTTTACATTTCCATAAAGCACATCCACTGCCTTTGAAACCAAAGCACTAAGCTCAAAGCTGGCTAAACCTACTGCAGTCGTGCTTTTTACTGCAGGGTTGAATGGTACCCAATTTTTTTTGGCTAGGGTGGATATTTGACATCTAAAGGTACTCAAAAGCTGTACATTACAACTCCATTGAAGATGAGACAAGCAGCACCATATGGCATAAAAATCGGGCATCTCCTGTCATATGACAGGTCCTCATTAGACACTGAGAAGAACACTTGCTGGACATCCATCATCTTAAAATGCATGTCTGCTAGTGTTAGATGTTATCATTTTGTCCAAGTAAGGTAACTATGTACTGCATAGAGCAATCATTCATGATTCTCTTTCTTGATGAAGGAATTCTGCATTTTTACCACATAATGGGAAATACCTATAAGGATCTCCAGAAAGATGAGTGAGAACTGGCTAATGTTAGCAGTTAAAGAACAATTCATCTGGCCAAAATCAGATTCTGCCAACATTTAAGGGAAACTGAGCTAAGAATCAAGAAGCAACTGTGACCACAATTACACAAAACTTAAAAAAACCCTTCATATAGAAACAATCACTGAACTTCAGTTAGAGAGACCAGCAGTTTTGCTGTTTTTGTAAAAAAAAATTAAACTTTTTTTTCTGTATAGTATAAGCAGAGCTGACAGTTTTGTTTACTTAGTAGTTTCTGTAATGAGAATCAGTTTTTAATGACTTCAGCTTTGCCAAACATTAATTGTTGAGACTGAATTTGTGTATGTTTTTGGCCTCATCCTGACTTTTTTCTTTAATGACACTATAAATGGTGAAATACAGTGAAGTTAGAAAGAAAGCTTAAATTGACAACGTGGATCCAAGGGTCCTCATGATACTTACTTCTTTCAATTTCAATGCTTTTAACAGCAAAAATTTTACCATTGACTAGAAATTTTATTCACTTATTGGGAAAAGTTTGGAATTATTTCAGTAATCTACAAGTTTAAAAACCAAAAAGCGAGAACAATGGATCTGTTGTTTGGTTTTGGTTTTTTTCTAAGAAGAAGCTAAAACTTAATTTTGTGATTATTTAATGTGGTAACACTGCCACATTAAAATACTGAGGTAGGTGTTGCAGGTAAGACTGCAGCATTAAAATAGATTTCCAGCCTTTTTTTTTTTTGAGAACTTTTGCTAAAATCTCTTTAGTCCAGATTTTGTCAAGTAGGCTGCTCAGGCAATATAAGAGTTTGCATTTTGTTGCTCCTATTTAAATTTATTGAAATCTGGCCATTCAACACTTCTCTAAAATAATTTTTAAATATGCTCAGAAAAAGCTTCTTAGCGGCTTGCAATAAATACATACAGAGCTGCCATGTGTTGACTGTGTTTCTGCCTAGCACTAGCAGCCCCTTCAGTGGAGTTGATAGGGATTGCTGTTGAGGCATCATATGCTGAAACCAAAGCCTTTCTGCTGGTCCCAAACTGGTTGGGCAGAAAGAGGAAGCAGCCTTACTTAAATTGGAGGTAGGGGTAGAGGATGGAACAATAGTAGGTTCAGGGGCAGAAATAAGAGAGATAATGTTGCAAGCTTCAAAGCAATAGGAATTTGACCTGAGTAACATGAATACAGCTATTCAGTGTTTCTTTAAATTGTCCTCTTTTAGTAATTTGGTCCCAAACCTTCTTTACTGCACACCTTCCCAAACATGCAGTGATTACAGAATTACCAATTTCCTTCTTAGCTTTTTAAATCATTCTTATCTTTATGTTATTTAGCATTTCACAACATCATTTGCCTCCCCTCGTTAACACATCTTTGAAAGCAGGTATTCAACACTGGCAGAAATGTCTCTTAACTAAGTATTTGTGATACTAGTAGGTATCAGCAAGAGGAGGCACAGGAAATAGATTCATTCGAGTGGCATCAGGAAGCCTCCAGAAAGAAAGCTTCCAGGATCCATGATGCTGCTCAGCAAGCTGTGGCTAAGGGCAGAGAGAGGAACAGGAGGGCTCTGATGGGTGAAAAGCTGCCCCTATTCTGGGGGAATACAGGACTAGGGTCTACTGCTGCAAAGGATCCACACTGTCCTCTAGAGAAGCTAGTGAGACTCTGTGTGGCCTGAAAAGAACATAAGCAACACAGTAAAAACTTGTTTGTGATTTTCGTGCTCCAGATGAGAGCTGCATGCGTAAGGGATTACAGTTGCATTCATTGGGGCCTAGTACGGTTGAAGCAGATATGCCATATTAGACTCCAGTGTCCTGTTCCCTTGGTGGGAGAGTTTAGGGGCTACTCAGGGGTAGAGCAGGCCTGCAGGTAGTGGCCCAGCAAATCCGTTCATCAAGGTCTGCCATGAAGAAACTGAGCAAGCAGTGCTGGCAGTGTAACTGCTGCTGGGCTATTGCTCTGGCTGCAGAGTGGGTCTTCTGGTCTCTGCCATGGAGATCTGATGCTTATATGTGTACAGAGTACACTTCAATTAGAGTAGTTCAGATGAACAAAAATAACAAGAAGGTTGAAATATCCCTTAAAATTAAGTTTCACAAAATGTAGAGAGGGGCAGCTTTCTCTTACAGTCAACTTCTGCTTGAATCCTCCAGAAACATCTGACTTCATCGCTACTGAAAGGTAACTGGATCATCCTTTGACATGATACAGCCATTTATATGTTTGTATTTCCCAAAGGCTGATGTTCACAATTAACGTACTCAAAATCTGTAAGCATTCAGCTTCAGTATTTTCCTTTAAGGCTTGTAACAAACTCAATGGATTTTCTTTGTAGTTTTTAAATTTAAAAGTAACTCTTTGAAGCTATATGCTTATTTGGCCTACTAACTGCATTTTATGAACACTGCATGCTTTCTGTGATTAAAAAAAGTTCTTGTCTCCCTGAACATTTGTACAGTCTAAAAAAATCAAAAGTAGAGAGCCAGGTACTTATCCACTTGCCTAATATCAAGAATGTGAGTCATCCCATTGACAGGCCTGTTTGTTGTTGAATTGGGGCCTATAGACATGAGAGTATCATTTATTTAATGCATTTGTCACTGGGGGAAACTGCAGGTCATTTAGATGCAATCATTCATCTTTTCTCCAGATCTGTCCAAGAATGGATGATCCTTTACTGTCTAGTGAAGATATCTTCAAACACTACAACATGTATATATGGGTATGGCTCAGCCATTGTAAACATTGATCAGAAAAATGCAACTAAGCAGGCAACTTGCAGAGATGGCAAGAATGCATGTTAGCCTTCTTAGCATTTCACGTGTATCTAAGGAATCATCTAAAGCCAGGGCAGCATGTGGCATTCAAATCCCAACAGGCAATTTTTCACTAATCACCACTGGAAAAAATAAAAAAGATCACTTTTACACAGGTGTGTGAAAATTTTGGTTAAGTGCTTTCCTACTTAACATAATAGAAAGCAAAATGCATTTAACCTAATCCCACATGCTTTTTTTCCTTACATGCTGACTACTGAGCCTTTTCTCTGATCTATGACTCTGTAAGTCAATGCATTTCTATGTTGCTTTTTTTTGACTAAATAAATTATTGCTATAATTAAGAGAAGGTAAAAAAACCGAGAAGGTTTGAAAGAAGATTCAGGGTATACTGCATGAGCTTCCCACCTCCTGAGTCATTCTGCTGTCTCTCCCAGTGTTTCATGCATATAAAAAAAAATAATAAAAGGAATATTTTTTTTTCTTTCACATGCAACACAGAATGACTTTTTACAATAAAAATTCATTCATATATATAAATATTCAGAAAATAAATATGTTTCATATAATTGCAGCAGTGCAAAACAATGTTTAGTCACAGACAAGTCCTCCATTCTACCTTCCATCAGGGAGCGGCTGATTTGGGGATATGAGGGAGGGAAGAATTCTGTAAATCTCATACATCTCACAGGAACAAAATGATGAATTTAGGAAGTAAAGAAAGCCTCTGACTGAAGAAGGCATAAAGAAGCAACAGCACATTTTCTGCATTATAACTGAGCAAACCCAGGGATGTATTTGGATGTTTTAAAATACAATTGAATTTGCTTTCTGGATACATCACCAATATAACCTCCAGCAGAAAAAGAAAACACTTGTGGATAACCATCTTAAAAGAACAGCAATAAATTACCACAATTAGGATGAAAAATGCAAACTCAAAAGTAGCTCTAATTATAAATATACAATCTTGAAAAACATAGGACCAGAGAACAATAGCATCTTTTATTGCGCTAAAACTGAATTAAACACTATGAAAAATCCCTGCAGTGGCAAAGATGGCTATTATTTCCTCTCCTCTTGCTCTATTAATATTAATTGAAGACTAGGTGTGGCACCACAAGAGAGGAATCTTGATACAAAACAACTGGAATTTCTTGCCTAAGCATTTTAATTAATTATCATGTTGTCTTACCTGATTAAAGGAGAATTACAAATCATGGCATAAGAAATATCCATACACTTGTAGCTGATGAGGGTCTGTCTACTGCGGGTTTAGGTTCCTGGGCAAAACAGCTTGTAGACTCTTAATTTCACTGAAATGAAAAAGGAAAGAAATAAAGAATCTCCCCATCAAAACAACAAAGGAACCTTTGCAGTATTCTGTAGCCTTTTCGCCTGCTTCATGTTTTGAGATTCGTCCTTTGAATCCCAGCATCGATCAGAAAATTGGTTGTTGAGGGAAAAAAAACGGAGAGGGGAGGAAGAGATGAGAGGGAGGAAACAAGGAGGCAGCATATTACGTGCTAGCTCCACCTACTGGCAAGGAAATGAGCTCAGCTGGATTCTTAACACCCTACCAAAACAACTGCATTTTAGTTTTAAATCGTGTATTAATCCTTGATTATACAGTTTTAAAATAAAGTAAGTAGATTAGGACCAATGAATACTTACATACTCTTTTAATTAGTTTGAGATTTAAACTGCACAACTTTTTTTTTTTAAATAATGAAGTAAGCGTTTGGATAAATCTGTATACTAATTGCAGAAACTCAAGGTTCTACCAGGTGTTTCTATTTTACTATTTACTAATGTACATTATAGTTAAAAATAGAGGTCATTATTCAGAACCCACCACTACAAAATAGTAGAAGAGTGCCTGCTTTTTATCCCTTTGACTACTGATTCTGAAAAATACAAATTACATTTATATCTGTATTGAAAGCCAGAGAGGAAAAAAAATATTATGTAAGACAAAAGGAGTGGATGCTTGGATTTTGCTGGGACTGTTACATTATTGCTCAATAAAGAATTTTTCTGGTGATCTGTTTTACTTATTTTCATCCAAGGCTCTCTTATGTATTTTATAGCATTTTGAAACTGCTCTTTGGTACTCTGGATACTATTCCTTATGAAAGACTGATATGCAAGCTGACTGCCTCACTCCAGTTGTCTCTAATCAGGATCCCATGGTGGTGATGTTGGATTTACTGTTACTAAAGGATGCCTTTTACTGGAATGCTGCATAGCCAACTGAGTGCGTCTACTTTTGTGTATACCCATAAAATTTTTCTCTCCCTTACACCTTCTCTGTCACAACTAACAGCTAGTGGCCACCTGCATGCAGGGCTGGCTCAACAGTTCTCAACTGTGGAGGAAAACGTCATTGCAAAAACATGTGGTTTGGGGGAGGGAAAAGTGCAAGAGTTAACTAGGAATGGAACTAGATGAAAACCATGGAATTTTTAAACAGGATCCATGATCTAGCTCATCACAAAATCACTAACATCAACACAGGGAAGCTGCTGGAGAGACTGTCCCTTTCAATAGCAACTCATATTTCTATCAGATTAAACCATCATGTTTATCACAAATCCTTGGAGTATCAGTTCTCCAGGAAAAAGATCAATGTCTGTGCCTGTTTAATCCCTGCAATGGTATCCTGGATCATGACCCAACTCCAAAGTACTAAAATAGGTCAGTTAATGATAATAATAGGTCAAAATACTCATTGTGTAAGCATTGAATGAGTTTTAGAGATCTTATTGTCACAAAAAAGTACACTCTTATTTGGCTTTGTTTTATGGAAATTTTGCTTTAAAATGCTATTTTATA
>JAAGNO010002575.1:14180-33773 GCA_033439905.1 Ceryle rudis
AAAAAGAAGGCATAATAAGCCAAGGACAATAACAAATTAACTTCTGAAATTCACAGGAATTTTCTGAGCTTACATTTTATTATAAAACCTGTGTCTGTCAAACTTGCCCAGTTACATGTGAGAGAAGAGTATTTCTATGAGAAATTCAGAAGAGCACTGTGAGATTTAACAAATTCCAGTAAATCTCTCAGGGTTAATTCTAATCCACTAACCCTCTCCAACAACACCTACAAATATGGTTTATTAATGGTTTAATTAATCATATTAATAGTAATTATATAGGAATTAAATATCCACTGAACAAAACTCATGTTCTGATTTTTTTTTAAGTGTCTTAAAACTAGGATAGCTAGAAGAATCTTTCTGCTTATTCAACCATGCTGATAGAGCTCATTTCTACCAGAAATTTCTCTTTGCCTCTCAGAGCATGGCTAACAGTCATCTGCATAAAAAATAACCATTCTATTAAATCATGCAAAAACATTTACCCAGAAGAGATGGAGCAAAAGGTCAAACTCCAGTTTCCACAGCACATGGGATGTTAAGCCTAAGGAGCAATGCCAGTAGCTATTCTGGCCAACAGAAGCTTATCTACGCCTATCCTTTACATGCCTCGAAGAAATTGCTGTTTCGCATATTTAGAACTCTTACTTTTCCTTTTTGTCATTGTTATCCATAAATGTCTTAAACTCTAAAACTCTAAACCTGAATCTGTAAACGGCTAAGGCAAAAGACAGGTCTGCAGAGTGAACAGGTTCTTGGTTCCTTGATGCATCATCTTACTAAAAGGCATAAATGAATCTCAATCACAAGTTATCAGCCTTTGTTATTTAGTTCTGATGAAATCATAAAGCCTATCATTCTTGCCTTTAAAGTCTGAGAGTCACCTTTGCAAATTACTCATTGAAGTAAAACTGAACTTTAAAATGGTTCTAAATATGAAGCACTTTTTTTTTTCCCTGTTCCAGAGTTGCTTTAACAGGAATCGCCTTGATGACTACTAAACATCAGCAATCTTTTAATTTTGTTACATTTCTTTCATGTCTAAAATCTTTGCATCTGAAGTGTATTAGTGAAGGCTGACAGTTTTTTACCTCCACCTAAGAAGAAAGGTAGCTTTGAAATTTAGAATATTTCTGAACGTTCTGCTATGTAGTAAAAAACACTTGGCCTTAATAATTACTTTTGTAGAAGTGAATATTTAATATTTTCAAACTGTAAAGCCAGACATTTCTGGGCTGCCTGGTGCTAACACTGAAGAAATTTTCAATGACCAGTAGTGAAGATGGATTTGAAAACAAATGCCTACAACAGTTTTTGAAAGTGTGTATCACTTCCATCTTTGCTTTCTGAGACATTACTTTGCCTATAGGGAGAACCATTAAGGCATTAACTTGTGCTTACTTCATGATTCTGTGGACCAAACAATTGACATGTTTTGCATCTTTGTCATTCTTAGCTGAAAGCAGATCAAAGTAAAGTAATTTTTTATTAACATATTAGAGTCAATTGTTTGAAATTTTGTATCACCTTTCTCAGTGTAGTATATTTTCAGTTTAATTATAAAGGTACTATTTTCAGTGTGGATAACTGCTAGGCATACTGTGAGATGCAGAGAAACTTCCTAATGCAAAATCAACTTGGCAAGCATATGTTATTAAACAGAACAATTCTTCTAGGCATTCCAGCTTTAAAAGACTAGAAAATAAATAAATCATAACTTGAGGTTTGCTTAACAAAACCTCTCCTCTCTCCAAGTGATGATTACCTTTCATCTGACCAATTAAACCACATGACTCAGTAGCAATAAATGGAATGAAAACATATGAATGCAATCTCTGTGTTTATAGGTGTCCTGGGAGAACATTATTAGATTTTGTTACTAGCTCTGAGAGCACTACTGCACTTGTTGCTGAGGTATCATTTAATTCATTTGTCCACCTCTTAAAATCTGTCTGAAATGCTATTTTTTCACTCTGAAACTGCTTACTTGCACTTCATCTTTGTTTATTTGTCTTGCCACATATATATATGTTAGATTCTTTTGAAAATGGTCTGTGTCCTGTGCTTATATAGTGCCTAAAATAAGAGATTCCTAGGCCTGGCTGGACTCTTTAGACATTACAGGGAATGTTATAATACTTCTCCAGGCTTGTTCTCTACAGCATGGTTGGCCAACAAAACTAATTTATCCTGTAACCTCCTCTGCAGTCAGGAACTGCTATCCTCATAGATAAGGAACTGAGATACAAACATACATTATGTCCTGGAAGTTACACAAGCTTGCAAGCCTCAAATACTGAATCTTTATTATCTGAGCCAGCACCTGCTACCTGTTCTAACACTTATTACTCACATAAATATCTAGTGTTTTTCAGAATCCTCCCAAGCCTTAGGCCTGTACCTCTCTCGGTTCTTAAGCTATATTATATGTCAGTTAAAAAAGTATTTCCCTATGCATTAGTTGTCATCCATGACTCTCCTGCCTTATGCCAACATAGACAGAAAATAAGAAGTCTTACCATGCAAGAATAGAAGGAGTATTCCTCCTAGCACCCAGAAATTCCTAAACTACTGCTAAGGTTTGGAGGCTGATCTGGCCACCAGGCATATAACAAATGCTCTATGTTAACCCCACATTGTCTGAGGCCACTTGGTTATGGCCTTTGTATTGTTTTTCTACAAGAATAGGACAGGTCTAACTATTATTTAGCAACATTAATGATAAAAAAATTTTGTATTATTATTGAAAGCTACAACCATTAAAGTATAGATTGCTGATAACATCATTATTATGATATTATTATGAATAGCTTAAAGCGGATAATTTTTCAGATAACATGCTCTGTGACCTGTTAAAATATTTTAGCACTCAAGGGCTTAAGTTACTATAACATCCTTATACTTCTAAATGATCCTATACTAATATTATGTTATTGCTGATGACAGCAAGAATGTGGATTTGAGGCTCCTTTTTGCCCCAGGAAGTTCTGCAGTTCCGTTCTATAGCATTTGACTGCTTGCCACATTTTGTATTTTCTTTCCCAGTTTTGAAATTACACATGTGGAGCCTAATAGCTTTTGGATAAAAAGAAACTGAAGAAGCTCCTTTGCAAGTGGATCACTCTTAAATGCTAGACCAAATTTTTCCACTGCAGTTGAGTGTATTGCCTTCCCTAAATTTTGCTTACCACTCTATGTGGGAGTCAAACAAAGACAGATTCTCAGGTAAAAGTGCAGATTATTAGCTGTAAAGCCACTATGGCAGGTCCATGGCTTGTAAATAGGTAACTGTTACAAAATTTTGTAAAAGTGTTTTCTTGGTGGTGGTGGTGGTTTGGTTTTATTCTGAACTCTAGTGACAAAAAGAAGAAAAAAAAAAAAAAGAGAAACCAAGAAAACAAAGGTGGAAAAATACATTTATATCAGACAGTCTTGAACTTGAATTAAAATCAGATCCATCACACTTAGCTAAATACTGCAATTTAGTTGACTTTCAAAGGCTAATATAGGTAAGCAGCTGAAGAAATAGATATGACCTAACGTCTTATATTTTGGTGCCTTTAAATATATGTTAATTTGACAAATTATGAGTAGTGTAATGTCCAGTGTTCACAAAAGTGCCTGAGAATTACTAAAGAGAATTATTGTGCAAAACCAAAATATTTTATATTAAAACAAGCGGGTGACTGCTGAGCAGTTACCTGTGAGTCATGTACAGGGTTTGCCCTTATATGAGACCTCATCCAGGGGCTGTATTCATTCATATTTAACACTTCAAGAATTATTTTTCTCTTTGCAACTAAGATACTACAACATGTCTTTTTCAGTTGTTTTAGTTAAAAGTGACTGAATAGCTTCGCATTTATTCACTCTTTACTGAAAGCATAACTGCACCCGGGGCAGGATTCCCAGACAAACAGATTATTTAGAAATGTCAGGGCTTTTCAACTTATATTTTTAATGTAATTTCTGAAATGAACTTTCAGTGATGATTCATTAAAAGTTGTATTAATAATTTAAATTGAAACAAGTGCCAGGCTGGCATTGTTATAAATTACTTCTGTCAAAGCAGTCTATTTGTTGTTGTCTTTTAAATGACCATGTCTCATTTTCAGCTCTAGCAGTTGACTGTTCATTGGGATCTAGTGAGGCAGAGGAAAGGAGGGAGAGAGATTTTCTGTACATAATATGTATGCATTTCATATCACATGTATGCATTTTATGTAGACTTGTGGTGAAATACAATTTTTTAAAATGGAAAATTCATGTTTAAAAATTCATGGGGGTGGGTGTTGTTCCATATAGCTGGTCTGATGTATTTCTAGTATAAATGTATATTTTTGCATATTACTTAGTTATTTGTTTCTGGCCTGTTGTTCCACTGATAGATTTAAAAAGTGCTAAGGAATTATTAAGAACATGATTCAAATTCTGTTTCAGTAAATCTGGTTTTTAATGATGTTGAAAGAGTTTAGATTGGATTGGATTGGATTAGATTTGGACTAGATGATCTCTAGAGGTCCCTTCCATGCCAGACATTTCTATGATTATAATTTCTTTATATTTCCAGGAGAAGCAGATTCACCATTTATAACCCACCTAAGTTACTAGATGATGATTGCAGTTGGACAATGACATAAAAGACTTTCTACAGAAAAGTTCCAAAGACCATTAAGAAACAATTTTAAGATTAAAAATAATAAATCAAAGAAATGCAGAATGTAAGCAAATGAAAGTCTTATCCAAGGAGTGGTTTGATTTCCAAAACACAATAGGTTTGCAAAACAGTATTCCTAAGGAGTTTTAAAATCAAGATACCAGCTTCTGTTCATTCATGGGTTTGCTAAATTAACATAATGCTGTGAAAGCAAACCCAATGCTTTAGAGACAGTGAACATTTTTCTTAAAAATACATTCCTTCTTAACTTCTGAAAGTTTGAAAATGTAAATATTAAAATCAAAGGGAGGATATTTTTTTAATATTTTTTTCCCCTATAAAACTGTGGTATATGTTCACACCCCTAAAGTCTCTTTGAAATCAAAGGGGGGATTTTGCTTGAACAGTGTTGTCAGGAGTGTCCCCATGTGCCCCAGTTTTACAAAATCAAACAAGGAAAGTTAATGCAGCTGCATTTGCAAGCTGAGGGAACATCTCACTTAATATACAGAAATTATTCTGTACATACAGAATACATGCACCTTCTGAAAATATATTTCTGTTTGCTGTTATGAGCCAAATTCGGGAATTTGGTTTCTGTCAAACTTAACTGATGTTAAGCAAGTTTAACTGAAATCAACAGGACTACTCTCAAATTGACACAAATGCTTAAGGACTGTGGTTTAAGTGCTAATTTAAATAGGGATATCTGTATGATGTTAGAAGTTGTCACCACTAGTGCTGCCTTGTGTAGTAGTAATTCGGTAGCGGCTGTCAGTCTAGATACATGCTGGCTTCCCTGGAGTCTTTGCTTCCAAAACATATGTGACCAGTGGGACAGAGAACAGGGCTGTCTCTAGCTGCTGCTGTAAAGGTACTTAAGGAAAATACAGGAGCTACCAGAGAGCAAAATATTAATTATCTCTTATATTCTTTTTTCTTGTTTTGTCAAAATCTGTTTGTTCATTAAATCCCACTTGACTGAACAAAGCTGGTAGCTTGATTTTAAATTAGTTGGGAACTGTAGTGGCTCTAACCCAAGTCTATGAGCCAATATATCGCACACACTTGCTGACATTGCTCAGCGTTTCCACATCTTGCTTTCCACACACACAATACTCCTCAAACTGACATGCAGGACAAAATAATATGTTGCCTGAAGCGTATTATTCACTCAGTAAATACCGTTGCCCAAGGACCAGTCGATGTTGGAGCCACTGCTCTAATAATTCTTCCCAGGATGGACAGAGGAATCCTAGGAAAGCAGATGCAAATCTGCACACGCTCAGGAATCTTGTCTAAGGGAAAGACTTCGAGGTATGCTTTTTACATGAGCATAGTACATTTTATGCACATAAAAGAAATTAACATCATGCCAAAAATGCATGGTAATATTTAATGAATAAGGCATTATCAAGATAATCAGCAAGGTGAGCATACACCAGTTAGGGGTGCAGTCAGTGTCTCTGCTCTCTTATTTACTCATTCCTCTCTTCCCATGGATTTTTAAAGGAAACAGCACCTTTAAAACTAAATTCTCTGCTGAATGTATATAGACAAGTTTTAAAATTTAATTAATTCTAGGAGAGTCTTTAAAATGGCATTCAATAATCAGTGTGGGTTTGTTGGTCTGTTCTGCTTCTTTCCTGGAGGAACATACTATACAGGAGCTGTTTGAAGTGTAGGTCAGTATAAACCGGGATTAAAATGCCTCGTGAACTGATACTTTCTATGTATTCATTATCTTTACCAGTAGGTGGAGCTGCCACGTTAGGTGCTGCATTTTTTTCACTTCTCCCCCTCCATTCCCCCACCCTTCACCCCCCTTCTCCTAATAAGCTGTTTTCTGATATATGTTGGGTACCATAGAGTGAGACTGAGAACAGGAAGCGGAGGCAGAATCAGAGAGGATTCTGGAAAGGTCTCTGGGTTTTCTTTTCCACTGAGAATACAGAAATTATAATTAATTAGTAAAGCTTTGTGGATGGAAATCTGGACTATTTCAGGAGGAGACATATATTATAGTATTATTTTTGGATGCTGGGCTGATTTGTCATTCTCTTTCAATCAGGTAAGCTGGAAAAACATTTAATTGTACCCATAATAGATCTTAGCAATATGATCTTTTCCACATTTCAGAATTGGATTGTACATTCTCATTTGCTGTTAAGACAGAGCCAAAGATGGAATGGGGAATTCAAAGCCATTTTGTACTGAATGATTGTGATGATGGTGTGATTTTTTTCATTTTAACCTTGTTAAATCTGCTATCTGGCCTCTTACTGTTAATGTGATGTTGTGATGCAGTAGTCTTACTTGCAAAATCAGATAATTGTGCAATCAAGGTATACAAAATATAATTCCTAGCATTTTATAGAAGTGACCTTGTTTCCTAAGAAGAAAAATCTGGTGATAGTCAGGCTCAGGAACAGCAGGTCTCATAAGATTCTGAGCATCTCAGATTCTGATGATTCAGGAATAAAATCTATGTGGTTTGTTATTGTTATTTTCTATATATATACATATTGTATTTGAAGAAATTCCCTTTTTAGCTGGATTTTGTAAAAGATATGTAAGGAAATACTTTCCTTCTGTGCCATTTTTTGCACGGTTGTGTGTATGAGAGAATGGTCTCACCAAGTGTTAATTAACCAGAGGTCCACACTGACAATACAGTTTACATTTCATCTGTAACATTACTGTCTAGCTTAATATGTTCTTCTTAATAGGACTGTTGGAAGAAATCAGCACAAGATTTGTTACATTTCTTCATGTTATTTATCTACTGTCTCATTCATTGTTATCAGTAATAATTAAAGCCATAAAAGGTAAAAGGAAAATATCTATTGAAGATAACTTTAATTTGTGAATTATTTTTTCAGCAGTGTTTCTACAAACACATGTTCACATTAAAACTATCATAGTATTATCATAGTATAGATAAAACAGTAGAAATAAAAAATATGCCAAAAAACTATACAACACAATAAGGAGCCTACTGTTTACAAATCACCATCTCAATCCATGTAAGAAAAAGAAAGCAGGAATGGATATCAGGTGGTACTCAGAGGAGCAGGTGAGGCCTGTACCTGAAGTAGTGATATGAAAGAATGAAGTTTTTAATAGGTATTTTTTATGGTGACAAATCAATATGCCTGTGGTGTCCTTGTGTAACTTCAAAATAAATAAATAATATTAATGCTGATGTTTGTTTTAAAAACATGTCATGTTTGTGCTTTCGTAATTGATTTGTCAAGAAAACAGTTTCAGAAGAAGACTTTTTAACAGCTTAATTTTTTCTCTCTTGCACATCACCATTTTCAGAGGAAAGATTTTCAAAACTAGAATGAACTGCTGCAGTAATGTGAAGCTTCGCAGCACCTGTTAAACAGCTATGTTGTTTATTAGGCTTTGATATTTATAGAAATTATGCTTATGTTCTTAGATTATGATTTTTCCCTCTAATGAGCAGAAGTTAAGAGTCCATACTGGTTTTTTTAGCTGTACCAGTTAAGCTCAGTATTATGTGTAGCTAATACTAGATGCTAGCAGAGGTAGAGACTTTCATGTTTTCATCGGAGAACATGAAACATTCCCCTGTGCCCTCTGAGATTCTGTCAGAATGGTAGTTTAGTCATTTCCCTTCATTATCGGGTAACCTGGAGTGAGGAGGGATCAAGGGAAAGGAGAAAATCTAGGAAATATGTGACTTTTAATCAATATGCTGATGACACATTTTGTGTTTTCACCTCTTTCTCTTAATTGGGTAGAATTAGATGGGTTAACTTGTACTGTATGAAGAATAGGCATGGAGATAAATTTATTTGCTCTCAGAAGACTAAGGATTTTAGAAGCAAAAAGGATGGTGGGATGTAAGATGGAACTTTCTGAGTGATGGTATCCATTTCCTTCTGTGACTCACATTCTCAGCCCTATGTAATTTGCTATGTGTATGCTATGCATAATTGCATTGCTGGAGTCCCATAACTTCTGACAGATAAACGAACAGCAGATACTAAGATAGTTCTTTGTACAAGGCAATAAAGTTGTGGCCTTTTTCTCTAAAGTGCAAACCCTAGCCCTTTATACCCATATGCCGTTCTTGCCATAAGGTGACAAATGAAAAACATTGCTTGAACTCTGCTTGAGTTAAACCTAAGAGAAAAATAAATGCAGGCTTCTGATATCTGGTACATTATTTGTTAAAATGATCTGTTTGTTGAACTCTTAAAATTACTATGGAAAGTAAGCCTCAGGAAGTAGCACTTATTCTGTCATTTATCAGAAAATTAGAAGTTAGAAACTTAACTTTCAAAAGTCTAATTAGCTTATATGCCACACAGTGTAACTCTTCCATATTATTTTTTACCTTATAGCTGTTAATCAGTAATATATACTGTTGCCATTTGCAGGAAATACTGGTTTTTCATCCTCACTTGAATAAATGCGAGGTTTACAATATGATGACAAAATTGATGTTCGCTAGTTCAGATTGCTTAAAGAATAAATGTACACTGAGCTGTGGCTTTAGTGAGTCCATCAAATCAACTGTCAGTAACCACAAAATCCATCTATAAGCAACTGTATTCATTGGAAAGCTGCTGTTACTCATTATAGCTAATACTCCTGATGAAAAGCTGTGAAGCACATTGCCAGTGACATCTAAGTTTGGTATTGACTGACCTCCCTTAGGACCTTGATATTGGAGCTGGTATCTTACAACCAGTTCATCTGCTTTCATTAAAGTGTTCTTTATGAACTGGAATCCTCATTTTATTGCTGTGATAGTATCATTGCTTGATTTTGCTTGTGTTATGATGAGGAAAAGCAGAGGGACTAGGGATAAGAGCAGCTGAGGTAGGGACTGTATTACTTCAGAATATGGAGTAGGAGCACCACATGTTCTTAAGTAACCATAATGTGTGTGCGCTACCACTGTAATACTAAACAGGTAAGCAAGTTAAATTCTAAGTCACAAAAGTATCTGGTCTCTCATTTGTTCATTATCCTTCACAAAAATATTTCTTTCCATTAAAAAAAAACAAACCAAAAACAAACACAAACAAGCAAACAAACAAAATCACCATCCAACCCACTCCACAACTGTAATTTCAAATTGTTGCTAAACTTTAAAGTGGTCACCAGTATTAGTAAGGTCTTTCTACAAAAAAATTACTTCACTTACTGTACCAACTAAGATCGTGGAATGTGTTTTACAGCAAAAAATGCAACTAAGAAGTTACAATTTATTTGAAGAGCTTAAGATTTTATGAGGGTCTTTCACATGTAAAAAACTTAAGGAAAAGGTTATTTATGCTCAGTTTGTTTGTCTAGTTATTCATTCTTTATTGTTATTGATCACTTCGTACTGAGTGGTTTTACTTAAGCAAGTGTAATCATAGAGCTACCATGTGGACAGGTCCCTTTTTCAACCTGGAATTGTTTTGCCTGCTACTTCTCTGGATTCCTGACTTGATCTGTTGAGTTGCTGGATGTCATATATCCTTATCAAATGATCATGTTTTGAATATGTATATATTGACTGTGTAGTCCTTAAGTAGCGAGTCTGGCACATCCCATATATATCAATTGCATACCTGCTGTACTGTTGAGTTACCTGCTCAGCAAAGCTGGTATTTAATATGTGTTGAAGTTACTATATATGTATAGATCAGCTGAACAACTGGCTCTCTATACCTGCACTGCATCAGCCGCATACTCATATTTCTCTGCAGTATTTCCTGAATGAAAGTATGAGAGACTCAAGTAAATCTGAAAGGATATCACAGATGCCAGTATGGAAAATGGCTCAGTATCATCAGTATTATTCTCTCTGTGATCCCCTTTACTATACCCCAGTATAACCACTTAACGAGAAGATCTTGGGATAGAGATACATAGGAGGCAGTTTCCGTTTATAGAAGATTTATGCTTAGGCATTTTTTTTTTAAATATTAGACCCTCCTTTTTGATATGGGAAGGACACAGTGTTTTGGTTTTTTACCATAATTTATTTTAAGAACAATGTCAAGTGTGTGTGAAATCTGAGGCTAGCACAAATTGTCACATGCTTTGCTTAATCATAAAATATTTTTATATATGATTCTATATATGTTTCTAAGAAGTTGCAAGTTTGTATTCAAAATCACTACAGAAATGCAGATGAAGAATTAAAATGAGTAAGGAATAAAAGGAAATAAATTGTTCACAGAAAAAAATAGTTCCTTTTATATAGGGCAACATAGCGCTATGTGGCCTAGCTACTGTATTCTTTGAGAGCAACTGCCATAATTTCTCATAAATTATGTCCTTTCATTGTCTGGTAGTCCTGGGGATAGCAGTAGAAATCTCCTGCCCCCATTTAGCCTGCATTTGGGCCCACATGTCCCAAAATCTTGCCTACATTTGTTCAAGTATCCTGGAAAGCCTACCCTTTCTTATGCACTATTGTACTATCTTTTAATATTTGGACACACTGAGAAATTTCAAATTTATGTTGGTTAAAAATATACTCTCAGAAAACCAAAGTTCTTGGTCTAATTTTAAATATGTCCAAATAGGAAGTTTTGAGATATTGAAATGAATGTATTTTCTTAGCAAACTCTCACTGCCTTCCCAGAAGTCAGTCACAGAGTACAATTGTGTAACTATACCAAGACTTTGATACAAGAATATTTTTACCCCTTTTTATTTGCATTTGAAATATATGTGTGGCAATCTTGGAAACCTGAAGGTGAATTTGCCTCTGTCTTGCCTAAAAACACAAGATTTTTTTTTCTCAGATGCAGTTAACATGGTACCAACTTGATTTCCTTGAGCACTGAAATTTCTCTACAGTTACTGCTGTTAAGAGCATTTACTTCTGAATGTATACGTGACTGTGTAGTGGTTATGTAGTAGGAATCAAGCTGGCAAACTGCAAAACTAGAATATTACATTATAGGAATGAAGAAGTCTTATATATTTTAGATAAGTTAACTTAATTCCACAGTGACAGTCAAAGCAAGACATTTTTCACCACAGAAAATTTATTCATATTTGAAAGGATATTTGATTGTGTTTTCCATTGAAAAGCACTCTTTAGATGGAAACAACTCCCTAAATCTGAACTATGTCCAAAAATTCAAGTTTCCTGTGATAACTTTTGTGTTACAGAGAGAGCGTGAGCATTTTTAAATGATGAGTGAAAGCATATGCCTAACTTGCACTCTTGCATCCTATCAAGGAGCAAAGCAAATTATGCTCATCACAAACAACTTTTGAATATTTTTATTATTTATTTTGTTAAACTTTATTTTAACTTAAAGCCCAATCATCTGTAAAACTTGTGTACAACAGATGAACACAGAAGTGCTAGGGTCTACAGTAAGAAAGTCAATCTGCTTATAACATTATTCTAGGTCCGAGTGGAATAAACTTGATGACAGAAGTACTTAATCTCAGAAGGGCCCAAGAGTCCAAGGTCAGATTGAACTAAAAGGCAGCAATCCTAATGTTTACTTTCATTCAGATGAAATGTCTAAAGAAAAGCCTGTCACTAATATTGAAGACCAAAATGCTCCTATGAAGGAGTCTGACCTAAAACAGAAGTTCTGACCAAAAGCAAGATAAAAAAATGTAACCTGTGTTAGGAAGACTTCCTACTGAGAGAAGATGTAACTGAGTATTAAAGGGGTCTTCCTGAAAGGTTTTTACTAACCACATATTTCCTATGTATAAATTTGCTTTAGTTTGTGTTATAATAGGAAGAATACTAGAATTCTAGTAACTGGTATAACACTAGCTACCATTTTGTAATGTATATTACTTAAAGCTGTAGTCCTCAAATTAGTACAATATTTCATTAGTATACTTAAATTTCAAAATCACAAGAGACACCTTTTAAAGAGTTGGCAGAACTCGCAACTCATAGGCTTTGCTCCTTTGGATTTATTACATACAGGTTGATTAGATCAAAGTCATACTTCCATAATCCATTTGGAAAATATTCCAAGTTTAAGACGTGGTTAAGTGTTATTAGGCATGTTCATGATGCCTGAATGAATACCTTGAAGAAATCCATGTGCATTTTTCATGTGCTATGTTAAGCTACAGGTACAAAACACTCTTATTTTCCTGTGGACTTTCTGTGCATTTTCCTCCTTGTGTACTAACATACACATTCATCCAAGAACTGTGTAAGCTTCTCAGACAGAAGTTCCATTTTTTTCTCTTTCAGTTTCCTAGACAACTGTCAAATTGTAAATACAATCCATTAATCTTGTGCTATACAAAGTTTATTCTTTCATATTTTGTATTGATTAGTTTCTGGGGCTTAGTAAGCCTAGGAAAGTAAGTGTTTCAGCTGCATAGTTCTTAGCGATTCAGTTAATTTTCTGAATTTAGATTATTACTTCTTTTTAGGCTCGTAAGAAATATTTTCTGTTCCAAATGAATTTTCATAACTTTCCCTAGAAATATTTAGAAAAGAGTATTACTTTAGAAACAGAGCTTTCTATTTTTTTTTACAAAGCAAAATTGATACTGCTAATGTTTTATTGTGAATTCTTTAACACTGCCACAGTGGATACTGGTATTTTACTTGACAGCACATTTAAATTTAAATTTTAATACAAAAAATATTGTGAATTAATTGAAATCTACATTTTGTGGAATAGGCAACAAATAATTCTGAATTTGGACAATTCATTTTGCAGATAGCTCTGTTTCTTGTTAATCTAAAACTGAGTTAACATTTTGATAGCCACTTAACACTTCAAATGTTCATATGGTACCCACAATTTCCATTCATTGTCTGGCATTTGTATCTAACGTGAGATTGAAGCCATCACTGGCATAATGGTCTTGATATGAGTATCTAATTTTGAATAACCCCATTTCTTTTCTAAATCATATTTCACATGGAATCACATATTTTGCCATGGGAACATGTGAAAATAATATGCATTAATCTTTTCCAGCTCATCATTACATTGAAATGGAGCTTAAGTGCATGAGGAAATAATTTGAAACTTTTTAAAAAGCAGTATTATATCTCATAATTTAAAGGCTGTTCTAAATAGTCTTAAAATAAATATTGATGCCATGTAGGCTGAAGAGGTCAGGAAAGAGTCCCACAGGAAAGAATATATATAGTCTCTCCATCAGGAATCATATTTGACTAGGCCCAAGATTTTACCTATGATTTAGTCTTGGAAGCTGAATCAGGATAATCTACTCCAAATAAAAATTATTTTGGTCAATATGTTATCAGTGAAAATAATTCCCTATTGTCACCTTCAGCTACAGTAAAACTATAATCTGGACCTGCTTATGAAAATTTCTAGTACTGGAGTGAGAATCAAAGAGATTAGATTAAAAAAAAATCCCCAAAGTATTTTTTCTAATACAAATATCTGCATTATACATTAAATAATACTAAAAATTATATGAGATGAGTTATTAATAGAAATTCTGAAATTAAATTACTCTGACATGGCCTAGGCCTATTATAGGCTCACAATTCTGCCAGCCTTCTTCCTTCAGTTTTTGCTGTGACTACCATTGATATGACTATCATACCCTGATGTATAGTATTAGGAGATACAAAGTGGTATCACCCATTGGAGACAGAGCCAGTACAAACATGTAAAATATGATAAATAGAGAGATGGACACTAGGTGATAGGACTGCATGTGAAAAAAAGGTTCTTTGTCTTATGCTTTCATTCAAAATACAGATTTATTGAAATTAACTGCACTGCTAGTGTTATTAAGAATTTTCACATTAAAGATGAATTCCTCAACATTTTGCAAACTGGCAAATATTTTAGCTGGATAGAAGTTGCACCTCCTCTTTCAAAAGTAAATGTCATATGAATGCTTAGTTAGTGATTACTCTTTTATTAGGGAGCTATAGTATTTCTTACGTATTAATTTAAAACTTCCAAGCAATAGCACTTATACTTTTTGCTTATTTGCACTGTATCTGACCATGAGATCTGATTTCTGCCACAATGCTACTTTGGAGGCAGAATCCAGATGCACCCAATAGGCAAAGGGATGGGGAATTCCCCTACATACGCCCAGGGGAAGCTGCATTCACTGGAAAATATGCATTGGTAGATAAGTATCATTGGTGGCAGTATGAGAGTCATGATCCCCTGAGGTTAGTACTGGAGACACAACTTTCAGACTTCTTCAGTGGAGCCTCTCCAGTAGTGACTCATCACAGAAAGATGTGCTGAATCAGTGCCTTACTTAAGATGACTGGGACATTGAAAGAGTTTGCTGTTAGCAATTGTCAGAATGATTTTATATTACATTATTAAACAAATATAGGCTCTAGTCATGATACTATTTATTGCATCTTTGGGAAAATGTAATTCTAGATTAATTGTAACCAGTATTAGGTAAATTCTAGGTTAGTTTTGATATATATTTTCTGTAGGAGTACTTGGAGATCTTATATCTTTAAAAACAAGAGAAGCAGTGGTCTAGTAGAAAGTTTTCACTTTCTGTTTTCCCACCTTCTGTGTTCTCTTTGACCCGATCAGTGTCTACACAGATTTTCTTTATTTTATCTACAGTTTCTACAGTGGCAGTTCATTCTCACTATATCTGGAGAAAAGTATTATTGAGGGCTGCTTTGGCAGAAGCAAAGACCTAAAAGACAGGGATGTTTTCTTCCCCAGGAATAAAACCAAATAACATAAAATACAAAAAGAAATAGAAATATATCTAGTTAAAATAAGAATAAATGTCTGAAAGACATCATAATGGCTGAAGACTAAAGTTTGCAAGCTGTAGGTAGACTATTTAAATTTAATGAACTAGATACTCAGATTATTAAAGCTTTAAAGATTGAGGAAGCCATAGCCAACCTTTGGTCATCTCTTCTAGTGATGCAACCTTTAAATTGAAGATCATGGAGAAGAAATTGTCTTTTTCTGCTATTATATTGCTTGAGATGGAATATAAATTTTGTCACACAATCACTAAGATAAATACCATGAAGAAGTATCCATATTTTCATGTAAATATAGATTGAATTAACTTCTATTCCTAGTTAAAGGCAGCAAAGCCAGTGGGAAGTAATGATACTCTGTGCAGTTCCTTAAGTGACACAGGAGAACAGTCCTGTTAGCCTGGGCACAGTTGTCCTGGGTCTAAGACTGAACTAGTCATGCAGTAATCTTGACAAGACCCATCTTTCCCTTTTAGTTAAAGATGCAGGTAAAAGAATAAATGGTATTTTTGAAACTCAGCACTTAAAGAATATTTTTAAATGTACTTTTGGTCTGTGTTGGGTTTTGTGGACTAACTCATGTTCCATCCTGCTTTTCCTACATCTCTTTGCTCTTAGGTTGGAAAAATGTGTCTGTGTGAATATGTAGACTTATGTTTGTCTATCACAATTAATTTTGAGAAGCTTTGGACACAGGAACAAAGAATAAGAGAGTCTTGAAGATACTTCCATTCTCAAGGAGAAACTTTTCTTACCAGTTCCATTTTCTGCTAGAAATGCATCCTTTTTGTTTTCACGATAGCGAAAGATCCAGTGGCTAAATTCTGAGATTTGGCATTTCATAGAAAAATAAAGGTAAGACTATGTTTTCATCTCAGCCAGAAATAATGTTTCACTTCAAAAGATCACAGTGATATAGTCCTATACATCTTCACTAAAATATGAGTGGGAAATGAAATTAACATCTTTAATCAGGTGTAGCTGTGGAATTTTGTGTTCCATGTATTGTAGCTATTTTCCATTAGAATGTAAAGATCTTCAACACTGGAAGGTATTTGAAAAGTATTAAGTACTGTATGCCAACTAGGTTGATGGGCTAAGGAAGACACCCTTCCTTTTCCTCTTAAATTGCATGTGGTTTTCATTTGGTGGCCTTCTGGTTTCTCCAATACTTCAGCACACTTCATGTCTTTTCACACCTTCTCAGAGGTAACTTACAGTGTTAAAAAAAATGTAATGCAGGCCTGCATTTAAGGAATCCTGGAGGTTTTGGTCGATTTTTATATTAAAAAATGGGTAAAATTATTTATTTTGGGAGTTTACAACTTGTGGGTACGTATCTGAGGAATCCAGGTTCATTTCTTTACATAATCTATTTTTGATTACTTCAGTTTATGAGTTGTAGCATATGTTAGCCTTGATGTGAGAATTTAATCTACTATTTCCAATCCAAGGCAGGAGGAGAAAAGAAATAGGAAGAAATTAATTCAAAAGCAAATGTTGTAGTGAGATATCGAGGGAAGAAATGAGTGTGGAATGGCGCTGGGCACAAGCAGGCAAATAAGCAGGGGGAAGGACTATCTGTAGCAATGTCTTAGTGAAAGAAAGCAGTGTCCAAAGATACTCTCCAAAGAAGCAGCTGATAGATCATTCAGACAGGTCTGAGATGGCTTTCTAGTCTGTAGTCTAATCTGTTTTGAGCATTTTCCCATCTGCCTAGTTTTTCACAAGTCAGATTGAACCTCATGCATTATATTCTACTCAGATTTCCAAATGGTACTTTTTTTGTTGAGGTTGGGGTTCTTAAGATTTAGTTAACATGCTTTTACGCCTCATTGCAAGTCATTACTAAGGACATTAAATAAAATTGCATGTAACATCCCTGAAACACCACATTAGTATTAATTCAGTAGTATTTCCCATATTTACTATTCTTTGCTGAGGTTTCATCCAATGTGAACTACCAGTTCATATTCAGCCACTTATCACTGCCCCATTCTAAATCCTTTTAAAGTAAGGTTTTATTAAGGAAATATTTGTTACATACCTTTTTTATTTGATTTCTTATTCTGACAACGAGTAAGTATTTTGTCTTCTGAGATTTATAAATTTTATAAATAAATATTAGGTGGTGATTTCATTATTTTTATTTTGAACAGTTACGCTAACATTAATGCCTATAGGCTACTGAGGCTGACTGTACAAATCCAGACAAAAATTATAGTAGCTGCTACAGATAAATTTTAGTCTAAGGAAGGTGACACAATTGATGAATGATAAATGTTGGAAGGAATGGAAAAAAGGAAAACAAATCCTACATATTAGTCAGGACCTGTAAACAGAAATTATCATAGTTTAAATTAGTAGATTACAGTTCAAAGAAGAAGCAGGTTCTGAGCAGGTGCTAAATGCTGGAGGCTGTTTGCAGCTTTGAGGAAGTCACTCCTTTCCTTGAAAATACCTACTTTTGTGGAACCAATATTCAAGGATTCCTTGTCTTAAGACCCATGGATAGTTTTGACTGGATATCTCTTTAGATGCCTCAATTAACTCTGTATTGCATTGCATTTACCACTGTGAGTGGTGGCAGTGACATTTGGGGGCTCTTTTTTCTTTTCGGAGTTCTATTTTTTATACAAATATTTTTAAAGGGGTAAAAATAAATAATGTAAATCACAGAATGATTTGGGTTGGAAGGGACCTTAAAGATCATCTAGTTCCCACCCCCCGGCCATGGGCAGGGACATCTCCCACTGGACCAGGTTGCTCAAAGCCCCATCCAACCTGGCCTTGAACACTTCCAGAGATGGGGCAACGCTTTCAGGGATGGGACAAGGATGACAGGAAAAACAAGGTAAACATTAGTTATGAAAAGATAGTAATCTATAACTGTAAAAAAAACACTTGAAAGCACTTAAGCAGGTAAGGGGGATAGGTTTTTCTTTGTGAAATTAGCCTCCCTGCATGGGAAATTTCAATAAAAATACTTTGGTTTAGATCATCTTCACAACAAACTAATATTTACCCATCCTTTTGTTTTTAGGATAAATTGAATACAGCATTACCCAATTTGGAAATTGATCAGAACATAATAACTCATACGTAACTTATCAAAAGCGTAGCTGGAGCTCAAACTAGTCACTGTCATAAGGGACAACAAAAAAAGTTTTTACAATTACATTAACAATAAAAAGAGATCCAGGGAGGATCTCCATCCTTTATTTGGTGCTGGGGGGGGGAACATTACAACTAAGGGTGAGGAAAAGGCTGACATACTTAATGCTGCCTTTGCCTCTGTCATTATTAGTCACACCAGCTACCCCTGGGGTATTCAGCCTGCTGAGCTGGAAGATAAGCACAGAGAGCAGAAAAAAAAAAAAACAAACCAGGAGGAAGCAGTTAGTGACCTGCTACAGCACCTGGACACTCGCAGGTCCTTGGGGCTGGATAGGATCCACCCGAGAGTATTGAGGGAACTGGCAGAGGAGCTCACCAGGCTTGAACAACCTGATCTTGTTCTATGACCAGGTGACCTGCCTCGTGGATGAGGGAAAGGCTGTGGACATTGTCTACCTGGACTTTAGTAAAGCCTTTGATGCCATCTCCCACAGCATTCCTCTAGAGCAGCTGTCAGCTCATGGCATAGAGAGGTGGACTCTTCACTGGGTTAAAAACTGGCTGTCCAGCTGGGTCTGGAGAGCTGCAGTGAACGTAGATAAATCCAGTTGGCAGCCAGTCACCATGAAGTGGTACAAAGTACGAAGGCTCTGCAAAGGGATTTGGACAGGTCGAATTGATGGGCTGAAGCCAAGTGTATGAGGTTTAACAGGACCAGGTGCTGGGTCCTGCATTTTAGTCACAACAATGCTATGGACTTGGGGAAGAGTGGCTGGAGAACTGCCTGCCAGAGAAGGACCTGGGGGTGCTGGTTGATACCTGGCTGAATATGAGCCAGCAGTGGGCCCAGGTGGCCAAGAAGACCAACAGCATCCTGGCCTCTATCAGAAATAGTGTGGCCAGCAGGAGCAGGGAAGTGATCGTGCCTCTGTACTCAGCACTGGTGAGGCCACACTTCTAGTACTGTGTTCAGTTCTGGGCCCTTCACAGGAAAGACACTGACTTGCTGGAGTGAGTTCAGAGATGGGGAGTCAAGCTGGTGAGGGTCTGGAGAACAAGTCCTGTGAGGAGAGGCTGAGGGAATGGGGAT